>ML791772.1:441709-457040 GCA_009831015.1 Picea engelmannii | reverse complement strand
CAATGAAACTGAGTCAGCAGCACCTGTCTACATCAACGTAGTAAAAACATCCTGTCATATAACTTAACGCATCATAATGAAGGAAAAAGTTTTATCATCATAAAAATCCAGATCACTTGCGAGCAAGTGTCCTCAAAGAATAATTTTGGTAAGTGCGCCAAAGCGGGATGTTACAGGTTTACCCACCCAGATTGAGAATTCAGCCCTGCCAGTGAAGAGACACTTCACACGTGCCAGACATGTATAAATAAAGGAGGCTAGCGCCTCACTTACACACAACTCACTTGCTCAGTTTGAGAGACAAGTTATAATCTGTTACCGGCAAAGGAGAGAGAGAGTGGCGCATATCTTGAAGAGGAATTTTTGTTTTATCATAGAGATCTCTTGGCATTGTATTGGCTATCTATATTAAGGAAATTTTGTTGGGTTTTCTTCCCCTAGAGGGTTTCCCAGGATAAATGTTATGTCTCTTTTGATTGTGTATTTCTCAGTGATCTTGGATTATGCTATTGTTATCTAATGAAATGAAAACATCTATAATAATGGATTAAACATTAACATGGTTTCAAAGCCAAGCTGAAGGAAGCATCTTTCGCAAGAGAAAAACATCACTGTTACCGTACCTACAAATTAGGGTTTTTCAAAAGTGAAGATTTTCAGCCCTAAAACTATCTAGAAAGTTGTGCCCTCCCCTAAGGATCAATTTGGCATCATCAGCGCACCTTTTCAATGGTTGGATCTCCCGAAAAGTGAAACCCTAGTTTCACAAAGTACCAGAAGTACTAGAAAACCAGTACCAGAGGTACGAGAAGCACCAGTCCCGAAATCCACATATCAGATTTGAAGGAGCAAAAGTTGGATTTTCTCAGATCCAAACACACCAGGCAGCTCGCCTCAGCCAAGCGCATCTCCTGGTAAGTTCAGTTTTTTATTTTGAGCACTTTCATTTTTTGGTCATTTTCCTAGCTCCAGGTAAAGATGTCTGCAAGCATTAAGCTTGTTGACAAATTAGAAGGAGTGTAAAAACTTATGTGCCTGGAAGTATAGGATTGGCCTCATTCTTGAAGAGAATGACCTAGCAAGATTCGTCAAAGACGAAGTACCAGAACCCGACGATGCCACAGAAAAGGCAAAGCATCAAAAGGACATGATAAGGGCCAAAAGAATCATTGTTGATTCAATTAAAGACCACCTGATTCCTTATGTGTCATCTAATAAGACTCTGAAAGAGATGTTTGATTCCTTGACTAGACTATATGAAGGAAAGAACATAAACCGGAAGATGAAACTTAGAACTCAACTGAAGAATACAAGTATGCAGAAAGGAGAAATGATTCAGGAATACTTCTCCAGAATCTCAGAATTCAAAGAAAAGCTAAAAGCTATTGGAGATACCATAGATGAAGACGAACTCATAATGATAGCCCTAAATGGTCTCACAAGACCTTGGGATGCTTTCATCCAAACGATATGTGCCAGAAAGGAGAAATTGAAGTTCAACAACCTATGGGAAGAATGCATCCAATAAGAAACAAGAGTAACAAATCGAGAAGCGTTACTAGCAAGGGATGATGATCAATCCCTAGCTACCCACACCAAAGGAGGAAGGAAGAAACCCTACTTCCAAAAGGAGACTCATAAAGATCCTCAACAATCAAATAAATTCAATCATAAAGAATCTCATCCAAGGATATTTCAGAAGAAAGGACAACGAAAGGAAAGAGACTACTCATCTATACAATGCTATCATTGTGACAAGATGGGACACATTGTGAAGTTTTGTCCAGCCAGACGAGAAGAATACAAGAGAAAACAAAAGAGGCTCCATGCCCATGTAGTCGAAGATGAAGAGCCACCTGCAAAGATGATAAGAGAGGAGATCAAAGACCATGTGTTATAACTCCTGGAGAGGACACTTGGCTCATTGAAGAATATCACAAGAGAAGAATATCAAGAACCCTTTTCCGAAGCAGGACAGCAAGATAGAAGGAGTCCTAAAACTCATCCATTCAGATGTGTGTGGCCCAATTCCATCATCCTCCAATAGCGGGTATGTATACTATGTATCATTCATTGATGATTACTCTCGTAAAACCTGGATATATTTCTTGAAGACTAAAGATGAAGTGTTCAATAAGTTCAAGAAATTCAAAGCCTTGATAGAGAACCTTTCTGAAAGAAAGATCAAGATACTCAGGTCAGATAATGGAGGAGAATATACCTCAAAAGAGCTTGTGAACTTCTGCAAAGATGTTGGAATCAAGAGGGAACTCACTAGTCCCTATAATCCCCAACAAAACGGTGTAGCTGAACGGAAGAATAGAACCATACTGGAAGCTATGAAGACTATCATTTATGATCAATATCTTCCTATGTTCTTATGGGCAAAAGCAGCAATGGCAACTGTTTATGTGCAGAAATGATTATCCCATAGTGCACTTGGGATCAAGACACCGGAAGAGATGTTCATCGGAAAGAAGCCATAGGTAAGCCATCTCAAAATATTTGGTTGTCCAGTGTTTATTCATATACCTAAAGAAAAGAGAAACAAGTTGGACCCTTTAGGAAAGAAGGGAATATTTGTGGGATACTGTGAGGTCTCCAAGGCCTTCAAAATCTATATACTAGGTCAACATCACATTGATATCTGCAGGAATGTGACCTTTGATGAAGATGCAGTGCTCAAGAAATCTAAAATATGCCAGCTTGAAGAGGTATATGAAGAGGAACCCGTAATCCCCAATGTTGCAATGAGGGAGGTTCCCAGAGCTGCAGAACCAGTGAGGGAAGTCGTAACTTCCACTGATGAGGAACTTCTATAAGACCATGATATAGTAGAAGTACAAGAACCTCCTTAGATGACGATCCTCCATAAAATAAAGCCAGCTTGGGCTAGAGAGCTTATTCAAGATGGAGAGAAGTACGGTGTTCCCGAAGGAACTACAAGACAGGTGAAAAGACCAAAGCCATTCTCCAGTTATACGGATTTGATGTGTGACCTCCTAGAAGAGGAGCCTACTTGTTTTGAAGAATCCATTTAGAGGAAAGAATGGGCAAATGCCATGACAGAGGAATACCAATCCATTATGAAGAATGAAGTATGGGAAATAGTTCCCAGACTGAAGAATAAAGATGTGGTATCCTCCAGATGGCTCTTCAAAATAAAACATGTTGTTGATGGAAGTATTGAGAAGTATAAAGAAAGATTTGTTGCTCGTGGATTTTCCCAGAAGGAAGGCATTGACTATGAAGAGACATTTGCTCCTGTGGCCAGATACACTTCGATCAGGACCATCATAGCTCTTGCAGCTAAGATGAATTTGAAGCTACACCAGATGGACGTGAAGACAGCTTTCATAAATGGTGTCATCGAAGAGGAAGTGTATATAGAGCAACCTCAAGGATTTGAGGTTGAAGACAGGAGGTCTCATGTCTGTAGATTGAAGAAATCCTTATACGGATTGAAGCAAGCTCCTAGAGCTTGGTATGGCCGTATAGACAGTTTCTTGACGAGCTTAGGCTTTACTAAGAGTAAAGCAAACTCAAATATCTACTTCAAAATTATGAATAATGAGCCAGTAATCTTACTGATATATGTGGATGACTTATTCTTAACTGGAGAAGAAAAGCTCATCGTTGAATGTAAAAAGAGACTTTCCTCAGAATTTGAAATGAAAGACCTTGGCCTAATGCATTATTTCTTAGGTCTTGAGGTATGGCAGAGTCCTGAGAGGATCTTCCTTAACCAAGGGAAGTACACGGTCGAAATCTTAAAGAGATTCAACATGCTGGAATTCAAGTCCATGAATACACCCATGGAAGCGAAGCTAAAGCTGTTGGTCGATACGTCATCAGAATTGATTGATGCCACACTGTATAGATATATTATTGGATCGTTGATGTATCTGATGAACACCAGACCAGACATTTGTTTTGTCATGAACACCTTGAGTCAGTTTCTAGTAGAACCCAGACGTGTTCACTTAGTGGCTGCAAAACATGTGATGAGGTACCTCAAAGGTACAATACATTATGGTCTCAGCTATGATGGAGATCATAATTTCACATTGAGTGGATATACTGATGCAGATTGGGAAGGAAATGTTTCTGACAAGAAAATCACTTCAAGATGTTGCTTCAGTTTGGGATCAGCTATGATCTCATGGCAGAGTAGGAAGCAATCTAGTATTTCTCTCAGCACAGTGGAAGCAGAATACATTGCCACATGTTCTGCTAGCTGCGAAGCTATATGGCTTCGAAAGTTACTGACCGACCTATTTGACTTGGAGATGAGAGCAACCGTGATTCTATGTGACAACCAGAGCTGCATAAAGATGACATAGAATCCTGTATTCCACGACAGGTCGAAGCACATAGAGATCTGTTATCATTACATCTGTGACATGGTACAGAGAGGAGCCTTGAAGCTCCATTACATTAGCATGGATGAACAGGTTGCTGATGTGTTGACCAAGCCCCTGTCTCGTGTGAAGTTTGAGTACTTCCGAGATAACCTTGGCACAGTCCGAAAGGACCTTCCTCGAAATGGGGAGTAGTTGTTGTGATGAGATATTCCCTGCTTACAACCTTATGGTTGTGACATAAAACAGGACATGTACCTTACTTCTAACCTAGTTGTCAGACATAAAGCAATATGAGATGTGTTTCTTTCTTCTGACCTCGTTGTTAGACGTAAAGCAAGATGAGATGTTCCTTACTTCGTACCTAGCTGTCAGACATAAAGCAAGATGAGATGTTCCTTCCTTATGACCGAGTTGTCAAATGTAAAGCAATAAGAGATGTTCCTTCCTTCTGACCAAGTTGTCAGATGTAAAGCAAGAAGAGATGTTCCTTACTTCTGACCGAGTTGTCAGACGTAAAGCAAGAAGAGATGTTCCTTGCTTCTGACCAAGTTGTCAGATGTAAAGCAAGAAGAGATGTTCCTTGCTTCTGACCGAGTTGTCAGACGTAAAGCAAGAAGAGATATTCCTTTCTTTTGACTGAGTTGTCAGACGTAAAGAAATAAGAGATGTTCCTTTCTTCTGACCGAGTTGTCAGATGTAAAACAAGAAGAGATGTTCCTTGCTTCTGACTGAGTTGTCAGACGTAAAGCAATAAGAGATGTTCCTTTCTTCTGACTGAGTTATCAGACGTAAATCAAGAAGAGATGTTCATTTCTTCTAACCGAGTTGCCAGACGTAAAGAAAGAAGAGATGTTCCTTGCTTCTGACCGAGTTGTCAGACGTAAAGCAAGAAGATATGTTCCTTGCTTCTGACCGAGTTGTTAGGCGTAAAGAAAGAAGAGATGTTCCTTGCTTCTGACCAAGTTGTCAGACGTAAAGAAAGCTGATGTGATGAGACTAGTACTGAGCTTCCAGCTAGATAGCTGTGACGTAAAGCCAGTCTAGTATCCTGCTTCCAACCTGATGGTTGTGACGTAAAGCAGGACGAGTATCTTGCTTCCAGCTTGAGTGTTGTGATGTAAAGCAAGACGATGAGATGAGACTAGTACTGAGCTTCCATCTAGATAGTTGTGACATAAAGCCAGTCTAGTATCATGCTTCCAACCTGATGGTTGTGACATACAGCAAGATGAGTATCTTGCTTCCAGCTTGAGTGTTGTGACATAAAGCAAGATGATGAGATGAGACAAGTACTGAGCTTCCAGCTTGACAGCTGTGACGTAAAGCCAGTCTTGTATTATGATGAGCCAGCCTTGTGCTGTGATGATGATGATGTATCAGTTTTTATACTAATACATATTGATGCAGATGATGATGGCATTCCTTTGAGAATGATGATGCTGCCAATGAATAAAACTTCCGATGATTTATAGATACGCCAGTCAAGATGATATTGATGATGTTGTCCTCCCACCTGATGCTATTGATGATGTTGTCCTCTCTCTCTCGCATGATATTGTTGAAGAATACCCTTCTTGTTAAGGGGGAGTGTTGAAATATTGTAACTGCAAAGAGTATTCTTATTATTATTGATATATTATTCATAGGATCAATCCCCAGTGTGAATTGATCATGTCGGTTATTGTAATAGGACCAAATCCCCTTTTGCGGATTGGTCAAAAGACAATTGTAATAGGAAGAATAAGAAGTCGGCCCCAACAGTTATTAAAGAGACCCATAAATACAATAAAGGTGGGTTTACCCACCCAGTTTCAGAAGTTGGCCCTGCCAGTGAAGAGACACTTCACATGTGCCAGAATTATATAAATAAAGGAGGCTAGCGCCTCACTTAGACACAACTCACTTGCTCAGTTTGAGAGACAAGTTATGATCTGTTACCGGCAAAGGAGAGAGAGAGAGTGGTGCATATCTTGGAGAGGACTTTCTATTTTAGCATAGAGATCTCTTGGCATTGTATTGGCTATCTATATTAAGGAAATTTTGTTGGGTTTTCCTCCCCTAGAGGGTTTCCCAGGATAAATGTTGTGTCTCTTGTGATTGTGTATTTCTCAGTGATCTTGGATTATGCTATTGTTATCTAATGAAATGCAAACATCTATAATAATGGCTTAAACATTAACAAAAATACCATTGGAAGACAAGTGGAGAAATGGAACTCCACTTGAGCTCGAAAGGATTCTTCACCGCGGTATTTATGAACCTGGAGGAAAGGGATAAAATCTTTGAGGGGGGGGCATATTTCCATGCCTCAGTGGGGTCGTACATTCATCCATGGAAGGAAACTTTCTTCGTAGAGAAATAAACCTTTAAAAATGTCCCAGTCTGGCTAAGGCTTTACTCCTCACCGCTAGACTACCGGTTGTCATCCACCTTCGAAGCCATAGGGAACAATCTTGGAAAATATGTCAAGACATTGAAAGCTACTCTAAAAGGAAGATATACATCCTACGCAAGGATCTGCATCGAGATGGATGTTTCGAGAGCGCTCTTGGAAGCCATAAGCCTAGATTTTAGGGATGAGGAATTGATACAATGAATAGATTGCGAGCAGATCCCATTTCGATGCAGAAGATGTCATGAACATGGACACCTACTAAGAGAATTCCCTCTTAAAAAAAATAAGAAGMGGAAAACACCAAGCTATAGTAGGATGAGGACGGTTTTGTGCAGCCAAATCACAAAGGCAGAGGAAACAAGAGACAAGGCAAGGCCCCAACAGGAAGCAACCTGGAATCTAAGCTTAGAACAGAAGGAAGGGGCAAGCCCAACCAAGGGGAAGGAGGAGGGACGGAAAATATGAAAGATAAGGATGCGAGGGAACACACAACTCAGGAAAACACAGAAACTCCAAGCAACAAAGACAAATAGGGAGGTAGTGCAGGTCCCGGGGAAGGAGGAAATGAAGATGCCAACACCCCAATGCAAGAAGGAGACAGAGATTCGGAGATGACTCCAAGTGAGGTAGGAATAGAGGACACAGATCTCAGAGATATTGTGGAAAGGGAAGGAATAGATCTAACGAATATACTAGAGCAATGGAAAAGTCAGGGAGTAGACAATGTGTTAGCTGAGTAACTTGATCACATTCAATATCTCTTCCTCCTAAGGGAGGGAGAAAAATCCAGAGGGATCAAGCGCATGCATGGCGAGATAGGACACCTGGGAATCAAAACAGGCGATGGACAACCACAACACTCACCCAAGCAGGAAAGGTGGAAGAAAGGTGGAAAATCAAATAGCATAGCCCTACAGAACTAGGATCCCTGCTAATAAATTCAAGTAAGATTAAAAATATCTTTCCCAACTCCCCCCCACATGTTTAAATTAAGATTATAACGTGGAATATAAGAGTCCTAAACAACCCAAGAAAGCAAAGAATCCTTAAAACTATATTGAGTAAGGAACAACTTGACCTATGTTTCATACAAGAGACAAAATGAACTTTAGACAGAATGGAAACAATCAGTAAAAAACATTGGAGGAAGTACAAGATGTTGGATGTCAAAAGCCACCAGACGGCGGGAGGTATCCTCACCTTGTGGAACCCACAATCGGTGAACCTACTTGTAGCAAAATCCACGAGAAACACACTTTCTGTTAATATGAAAATTATAGGGAACATGGAGGAAATTCTATGCACTAATGTGTATGGCCCCCAGGCGATGGAGGAAAAAAGGAGATTGCTCCTCGACCTAGAGAATCTAAAGGAGCATACCCGCAACCTCTATTCGATCCTGGCAGGGGATTTCAACATCGTCACTACACTCGTGGAGTAAAAAGGGGGCACCGGGAGATTGGACAGAGATGTCGAATATTTCTTAGCATTCATTGAGACAATGAAGCTCATGGACATCAAGACCAGCAATGGTTAGTTCACCTGGAACAAAAAATGACTAGGTCACCACCAAATATCCACAAGGCTAGACAGATTATTAGTGTCATTGTTAAGCCCTAATATTGGCTCCACAAGGCTAGACAGATTATTAGTGTCAGTGTTAATCCCTAATATTGGCTCATTACCCCTTAATTGGGGCATATTATATTAGTAATGTTATTTTATTTATGTCGGCTTTAGGCCATTAGTTGTAATTATACCTCATAGTCTCCTATATATACCAAGGAGACATTTTCATTTTGAATCATCTTGTACTTGAACATTTAAGTGGGGTAAAAGAAGGTTGCCCCCTTGAAGAGGCTTATTATCTGAAATTATCTCTTTTTCAAGGCGTTGATTACTTTTTCTGAGGTTTTTCTATGCTATATTGATATTTGGTTCTTAACATATGGTATCAGAGCAAGGACCCAATCACATAGATTGATATGAGGAAGTTTGATGGAAAGACCCAATCACATGGAAGCTATGTTGGATACTAAGATGGATGGTTTAAAAGGGGAGATCATGGAAGTATTGAAAAATTTTGTAACAGAGAAGACACATGAATGTGAAAATGCATCCCATGAAATTCATGATGAGGACACAAGGAAGGTGAATCAAGAATGGAGGAAACTATCGACTGAGTATTCCACTTGGGAAGATGAGTCTTTTATACAGAAGCATCCAGAGTTACTCAAGTGTTGCGGACAACACTTGTCTCAAGGGGAGGGGCATGTTAAGCCCTAATATTGGCTCATTATCCATTAATTGGGGCATATTATATTAGTAATGTTATTTTATTTATGTCAGCTTTAGGCCATTAGTTGTAATTAAACCTCCTAGTCTCCTATATATACTAAGGAGACATTTTCATTTTGAATCATCTTGTACTTGAACATTTAAGTGGGGTAAAAGGAGGTTTCCCCCTCGAAGAGGCTTATTATCTGAAATTAACTCTTTTTCAAGGCGTTGAGTACTTTTTCTGAGGTTTTTCTATGCTATATTGATATTTGGTTCTTAACAGTCAAAATCAATCATGTTGCAGGGACTAACTTTGGAATGCAGCATACTCCCATGGTGGGGATTAAATCACTGGCCAGTTCAACTGGAAGAAAATTTTCAAACCACACCAAAGAACATACCATTTAGATTTGAGAAGTTCTAGATCAACCATCCCACCTTCAAGGAGAACATCAACCAATGGTGGCGGGAGGAACTTACAGACCAAGGGGCAAGGATGTTCAAACTTTACAAAAAACTCAAATACATCAAACAAAAACTCAAGGAATGGAACAAGGAAGACTTTGGAAATATAAACCAGGGGGAAAAGAGCATCGACGACAGAATGAGGAAACTACAGGAACAATGCATCGAAGAGGGATACATAGAGGATCAAAAAAAATAAGAGATCCATTTGACCTAGGAATGGGAAGCAAGATGCCTGCAGGAAGAAACCGTGTGGCATCAAAATTCCAGAATAAGGTGGCTAAAGGAAGGGGAGAAGAATACCAATTTTTTTCATAGAACAACTATTGCAAGAATATTCCACAACAAAATCTCGAAGATTAGGGATCAAGATGGGATCGAAAGAGAATCCCAATAGGAAATTGAGAATACACTAGTCAACCACTTCCAAGGGATAGTCCAGGAACCAAACCAAGATAGATCGGAGTCCATACAAAGAATAATTCATCACATCCCCAAGTTGGTCACAGAGGAGAAAAATGTTGGCTTAAGCAAACCCATTTCCAAGGACGAAATTGACCAAGTGGTCTAGGAGATGCCCAATGGAAAGGCCCCAAGCTCGGATGGTTTCACAGTGAAATTCTTCAAAACCTATTGGGAAGTGGTTAATCATGATATTTATGGGGTGGTGGAGGACTCCAAGAGATCGGCATCAATCCTGAAATCTTTAAATGCCACAATGATCACTCTAATCCCAAAAGAAAATGAAGCTAGAACCCTAGACCGCTACAGGCCTATAGCTTTATGCAATGTAGTTTACAAGATAATATCCAAAGTCATATCCAATAGACTGAAGCCACTACTTCCCACACTGATTTCACAGGAATAGGAGGGTTTTGTGGAAGGAAGACAAATATTGGACAATATCATCCAATCCCATGAGATCATTCACACGCTGAAAAGACAAAGGAGAGGGAGGATGATTATCCAACTTGATCTGGCAAAGGATTACGACAAACTAAGCTGGCACTACATGGATAAGACTTTGGGATCTTTTGGGTTTGACCAGCACTGGATCAACTGGATAGTCACTCTAGTCTCAATGACAAGCTACTCGCTACTAATAAATGGAGCCCCAGCCAAACCTTTTTGTTAATCCAGAGGCATAAGACAAGGGGACCTGATGTCCCCCTTCCTGTTCATTCTAATGATGGAAGGGATAAGCAGAAGTATAAAAAGAGCAATTGTAGTTGGGGAAATAAAAGGTATCAAACCTTATGAAAACTTTCCAACCTCCACACACCAACAGTTCGTTGATGATACCCTACTCCATGGAACACCCACGGTAAAGGAAGCGAATTCTTTTAAAAAAATATTAGAAGACTTCGAGGAAGCCTTGGGGGTGGAAAACAACCACTCCAAAACCATGATATATTTCTTCAACACTAATCCAGCAATTCAGCGCAACCTGGAAAACATTCTAGGGTTTGAACGCAAAACGCTCCCAACAAAATACTTGGGAATCCCCCTGACGGACAGAGCCTGCACAAAGGCCATGTGGGAAGGATTTATCAGCAAACGGCAGGAGAGGGTCAAAAATTGGACATGTAGAGCCCTAAACCTAGTTGGAAGGCTTATCCTCACCAAAATGGCTCCTCAAGCAATTTCGGCATATATGATGTCATTGTTCCCAGCCCCCAAAGGAATTATACAAAAGATAGCCATCCAATGAGACTTCCTATGGCACGATGCAGAACATAAAAATAAATGGGCCCTGTTGGCCTGGGATAAGGTATGCAGACCAAAAAGCAAAGGCGACCTAGATTTATAAGACCCACAGGTCACCAACAAAGCCTATGGGGCAAATCTCTTGTGGAGATGGGTAAAAGACAATTTGGTACCATGGAAAAACCTATGGAAGGCCAAGTATGCCCCAAACATAAGCGACTATGAGTGAATTTGGTTCATGGGCACAAGGGAGGGATCAACCATCTGGAATCTTGTCTGGCGCAACAAGCACTAGATCTAGAAACACAGCTTCTGGGAAGTCAGAAATGGTAGAACAACAAGGTTTTGGGAGGACGCATGGCAACAGGAACCCAAAATGGAAAATCTGGACAGAGAGGAGATTCAACAGGAAATGATTGGGCAAGGAAAAACAAAAATCCATCATTACTGGAAGCAAAGGGAAGGTTGCGCCATGTGGTGGATTTGGGACAAACTTAAGCCACAAAATAGAGCCCGAACCGACACAATCATGAAAACGGTGGAGGAGGAATTGAGAAAAAGGAAAATTGGGGTCTCGAAAGAAGAGGACCAATTGAGGTGGGGCAGGAAAAATGAGGGTGAATTCAAATTAAAATAAGCACAGTATTAAATCGCGGGTCAGGACCAAGAAAATCCAAAGCAACAGTGGGAAAAAATTTGGAAAAGCCCCCAATGGCCAAAAATAAAAATGTTCAAATGGCTTGTTCTACACAACCGAATTCTAACTTGGGAGAACCTCAAGAAAAGGGGTTTCATAGGGCCCTCTCACTACCATCTCTATATAGACAAGGAGGAAACAACTAACCACCTCCTCGACGAATGCATTTATACAACAGAGATTTGGGATTGGGCGGCCGACATCTTCTGCCAATCCAACAGGATCCAGGGGAACATCAGCACAACCATCAACAAATGGAATGAGGGTTACAGTGAAAATGAAATGGTGAACCTATGTTGGACTCTAACGTCGGGGATGATTATCTGTGCAATCTGGAGAGAATGGAACAGGCACATCTTCAGGAATGAAAGCATACCGACAAAAAGGATAAAGGAGACAATAGTCTCTCAAATAAGAGAAACGGTGCATATCCATAACTGCAAGATGGAGAAAGCGCAACTCACAGACCAAGACTCTCGGATCATGAACCTTTTCCAACTGAAAAATTGGCACAACTGCCTAACTATAGGGAAAAACCCGCAACTCCAGATAGGATCCTGCAACTGTACTCCCCCTCCATCAGGGTTCCTCAAACTGAATTTTGATGGGGTGGAAAAAGGAAATCCAGGAGTGGCAGGGGCAGGCAGCGTGATCAGAGACAGTGGCGGCAACATCATCTGATTGTACTTTGGGAGCATGGGAAACTCAACCAACAACACGGCGAAATTTGGAGCCCTGGAACTTGGCCTCGAAATCCTTAGTCACGAAAGGATGAAAAACATCAGCGTGGAAGGTGACTCCACCCTGGTTATCAACACGGTGAAAAGACTCCAAAATGGCACTAGAGTGGGCAAGGTTCAGCGCCACTGGCACCTTGCACACTCCCTACAGAAAATCCAAGAACATCTAAGAACTATGAACATAGTGGAGTTGCGCTGGGTGCGTAGGTCATCGAATGCGCTAGTGGACAGGCTCGCCAACAAGGGGGTCAACAAGGAAGGCTCAGACCTAGATGACACCTGGATCAACATTCCAGATGGGAAACTCAAAATAGACAGCAACCACCTTGCGACAAAATATTGTGAAGGTAGGTTAAGTATGGAAGGTCACATAGAGGAGGATATTTCAAGGCCCCGCGGAAGGTACGTGGGCCCCAGGAAGGATAGGATTTCCCAATACTCTGACACTAATCATCATGCAAGATTATAATAAGCAGTAGACGGATGAATGAAAGTAAGGCCAGTATGCTAGTAAGAGGCATGGGGAAAGCACGAGTGAAAGGCCAAGAAACAAGTTGCATGCAACGAATTAAGTAAGGCATGTGGGGCGTATGATAAACCAGATAGACCCACCAGGACAGGTACAGGTATGAAGAGCATCACAACCACATCACAAGCGAGCAAGGGCAGTAACCGCACAGGGACAAAGGACGACCCATCATGACCATTTGAGACTTAACAAGAAAAAGGACGAAAGTGCACATCACCGCGAGCAACCAAGATTGAAAGGACAGGCTCGCAGTGGGGAAAGGTCAATAAGAAGAGGGAAAACAACAATAGATACAATCAGAAGGAGCCCAACAACAAGGATTTTTCACAAATTCCAGGGGAGGGGCAGGAAGAATACCTGGGAAGTGAGGCATAGGCTGAGTAACCAGCACAGGAGATGCAACACGCAGAGTAGGATGGCGCGTCTAAAGAAAACGCACAGGAAAAGGAACCCCCATGGGAAGGAATTCCATAACAGTCTGAGGCAGCAAACAAGAAAACCCTCTTCCACAAAATGGTAAGAGATGGCGTGGATAACTATGATGTTTATTGAAAATGTAATTTCAAAGAGTGAAGAAGCCAGGCAGGAGGAGAACAAGGAAAACAAGACAATGTTGGAAGAGATCGTGCGTCACCTCAGCAGTCTGGAAACTATTACCAAACTGTTAGCAGAGGTAGAGAAGGACCTGAAAAGCAAGATGGAGCATTTGGCTGCCCAGTTCCACCTCTACCTACGTTATGTAAATCACATGGACATCACACCCGCTGATGGACACAGTGCACCAGCTCAAATCAAGAAGACTTGCACGACCTCACAGAAGGAATATAACAAGAGCCAAGCGGATGGTGGGAAGGAGCACCCCCAGGTGCAGAAACACTTCATCGTTCTGGATTAATGAATTGGTAGTCTATAGTCAGTCATGCTAGGCGTAGTCAGGTTAGCGCATATATATTTCTCGCTTTGGTTTAGGAGGATGTTTTTAGTCTCTTCCTTTATATATATTATCTTTTCTCCAACTGAACTTGGAAGGTATGGTCTAGTTTCCCTTGGTGGCAGACCATAACCATCCCTCGCTAATTACAACTTGCGCAACTAGGGACCCCCTAGCCTGGTTTCCTTCTAGGCAGACCAAGAGGCCCACCTTTTGTATCATATTATCTTCAATAATATAGATCCATACACTCACTTACAAAAAAAAAAACATTTGTTATATCTTTTGTAATAGCTCAATTTGTTGAAAGTTACTTTATTAAAAGTGGATTACTTACATTATAAAAGTAACTTATTAGTAAAAGTGAGCTTATATGTAAAGTTATAAAAGGAGGGAAAAAAATTTTTACTCTTTACAACTTCACAACCTCATTGTGCACCCATTGCCACTTGGACCAACCTCCACTTTCCATGTGGCACCTTGGTTATGTTTATGCATTTCTTCAAAAATGCATAACTTTGACATCTAGAGTCTATTTTTAGTGCCATTTTTCTTGAAACTACCTATTTTTTCAAGAGATTTCCTTCTAGATGGTCAATTTCTAATTTTGAAGGCATCTTATGTACATGTTGTAATATGGTTAGTCCCAATGATCTATTGTTTACCAATTCAAACTACTTCTCATGGAAATCCCATATGGAGGTTTTACTACAAAGTATGGGACTTTATTGAGTTACCTTTGTTATGGGAATTTTTCTCACATGGATCTCACTTAGAAGATATCCCTAGGATTGGCCTATCAATCTTATACATGAATGGGATAGATTTCCTATGGATTTATTACATATAGACTTACACACATAGATTCATGATCATCTTAGAGAGTGGGGAATATTTGCATACCTTTCTTGAGGTGGTCCTTCGTATTTCTCGGTTGTTGCAGTCCCGAAGCACCAGATTCAAGCTCCACAACCTGCTTCATGTATACAAAAGACAAGCAAAACCTTTTCTTCTTCTCTACTAAGGATTATAATCCTAGATCCAGTCTAATTATAATCAGAT
This sequence comes from Picea engelmannii, assembly GCA_009831015.1. Taxonomy (NCBI): domain Eukaryota; kingdom Viridiplantae; phylum Streptophyta; class Pinopsida; order Pinales; family Pinaceae; genus Picea; species Picea engelmannii. Next base: position 441,870 of record ML791772.1, on the reverse strand, counting down.
CTATAAATGAATAAATCATATCTATCATTCATTCAATGAACACAAATGATATGAGGGGAAAACCAAATGATCTATTAATAAATCATAGAGAATACATGTGAATTCATACCTCAACTTGATGAAGATGCATCATCCTTTAGCCTCCTTGCTCCTTGCCTCTT
>ML791772.1:384323-397048 GCA_009831015.1 Picea engelmannii | reverse complement strand
ATTCTGCCTATTACAATTGTCTTTTGACCAATCCGCAAAAGGGGATTTGGTCCTATTACAATAACCGACATGATCAATCCACACTGGGGATTGATCCTATGAATAATATATCAATAATAATAAGAATACTCTTTGCAGTTACAATATTTCAACACTCCCCTTTAACAAGAAGGGTATTCTTCAACAATATCATGCGAGAGAGAGAGGACAACATCATCAATAACATCAGGTGGGAGGAAAACATCATCAATATCATCTTGGTTGGTGTATCTATAAATCATCGGAAGTTTTATTCATCGGCAACATCATCATTCTCAAAGGAATGCCATCATCATCTGCATCAATATGTATTAGTATAAAAACTGATACATCATCATCATTACAGCACAAGGTTGGTTCATCATAATACAAGACTTGCTTTACATCACAGCTGTCAAGCTGGAAGCTCAGTACTTGTCTCATCTCATCGTCTTGCTTTACGTCACAACACTCAAGCTGGAAGCAAGATACTCGTCTTGCTTTACGTCACAACCATCAGGTTGGAAGCAGGATACTAGACTGGCTTTATGTCACAACTATCTAGCTGGAAGCTCAGTACTAGTCTCATCTCATCGTCTTGCTTTACGTCACAACACTTAAGCTGGAAGCAAGATACTCGTCCTGCTTTACGTCACAACCATCAGGTTGGAAGCAGGATACTAGAATGGCTTTATGTCACAACTATCTAGCTGGAAGCTCAGTACTAGTCTCATCACATCATCTTGCTTTACGTCTGACAACTTGGTCAGAAGCAAGGAACATCTCTTCTTGCTTTACGTCTGACAACTCGGTCAGAAGCAAGGAACATATCTTCTTGCTTTACATATGACAACTTGGCCATAAGCAAGGAACATCTCTTCTTTCTTTACGTCTGACAACTCGGTTAGAAGAAAGGAACATATCTTCTTGCTTTACGTCTGACAACTCGGTCAGAAGAAAGGAACATCTCTTCTTGCTTTACGTCTGACAACTTGGTTAGAAGCAAGGAACATCTCTTCTTGCTTTACGTCTGACAACTCGGTCAGAAGAAAGGAACATCTCTTATTTCTTTACGTCTGACAACTCGGTCAAAAGCAAGGAATATCTCTTCTTTCTTTACGTCTAACAACTCGGTCAGAAGTAAGGAACATATCTTCTTGCTTTACGTCTGACAACTCGGTCAAAAGCAAGGAACATCTCTTCTTTCTTTACGTATGACAACTCGGTTAGAAGCAAGGAACATCTCTTCTTTCTTTACATCTAACAACTTGGTCAGAAGGAAGGAACATCTCTTATTGCTTTACATCTGACAACTCGGTCAGAAGGAAGGAACATATCATCTTGCTTTATGTCTGACAGCTAGGTCAGAAGTAAGGAACATCTCATATTGCTTTACGTCTAACAACGAGGTCAGAAGAAAGAAACACATCTCATATTGCTTTACGTCTGACAACTGGGTTAGAAGCAAGGTACATGTCATGTTTTATGTCACAACCATAAGGTTGGAAGCAGGGAATATCTCATCACAACAACTACTCCCCCTTTTGAGGAAGGTCCTTTCGGACTGTGCCAAGGTTATCTCGGAAGTACTCAAACTTCACACGAGACAGGGGCTTGGTCAACACGTCAGCAACCTGTTCATCCGTGCTAATGTAATGGAGCTTCAAGGCTCCTCTCTGTACCATGTCACAGATGTAATGATAGCGGATCTCTATGTGCTTCGACTTGTCGTGGAATACAGGATTCTATGTCATCTTTATGCAGCTCTGGTTGTCACATAGAATCACGGTTTCTCTCATCTCCAAGTCAAATAGGCCGGTCAGCAACTTTCGAAGCCATATAGCTTCGTAGCTAGCAGAACATGCGGCAATGTATTCTGCTACCACTGTGCTGAGAGAAATACTAGATTGCTTCATACTCTGCCACGAGATCATAGCTGATCCCAAACTGAAGCAACATCCTGAAGTGCTTTTCCTGTCATAAACACTTCCATCCTAATCTGCATCAGTATATCCACTCAATGTGAAATTATGATCTCCATCATAGCTGAGACCATAATGTATTGTACCTTTGAGGTACCTCATCACATGTTTTGCAGCCACTAAGTGAACACGTCTTGGTTCTACTAGAAACTGACTCAAGGTGTTCATGGTAAAACAAATGTTTGGTTTGGTGTTCGTCAGATACATCAACGATCCAATAATCTATCTATACAGTGTGGCATCAATCAATTCTGACAACGTATCGACCAACAGCTTCAGCTTTGCTTCCATGGGTGTATTCATGGACTTGCATTCCAGCATGTTGAATCTCTTTAAGATTTCGACTGTGTACTTCCCTTGGTTAAGGAATATCCTCTCAAGACTCTGCCATACCTCAAGACCTAAGAAATAATGCATTAGGCCAAGGTCTTTCATTTCAAATTCTGAGGCAAGTCTCTTTTTACATTCAACGATGAGATTTTCTTCTCCAGTTAAGAATAAGTCATCCACATATATCAGTAAGATTACTGACTCATTATTCATAATTTTGAAGTAGATATTTGAGTTTGCTTTACTCTTAGTAAAGCCTAAGCTCGTCAAGAAACTGTCTATATGACCATACCAAGCTCTAGGAGCTTGCTTCAATCCGTATAAGGATTTCTTCAATATGCAGACATGAGACCTCCTGTCTTCAACCTCAAATCCTTGAGGTTGCTCTATATACACTTCCTCTTCGATGACACCATTTATGAAAGTTGTCTTCACGTCCATCTGGTGTAGCTTCCACTTCATCTTAGCTGCAAGAGCTATGATGGTCCTGATCAAAGTGTATCTGGCCACAGGAGCGAATGTCTCTTCATAGTCAATGCCTTCCTTCTGGGAAAAGCCACGAGCGTCAAATCTTTCTTTATACTTCTCAATACTTCCATCAACAACATGTTTTATTTTGAAGAGCCATTTGGAGGATACCACATCTTTATTCTTCAGTCTGGGAACTATTTCCCATACTTCGTTCTTCATTATGGATTGGTATTCCTCTGTCATGGCATTTGCCCATTCTTTCCTCTAAATGGATTCTTCAAAACAAGTAGGCTCCTCTTCTAGGAGGTCACACATCAAAGCCGTATAACTGGAGAATGGATTTGGTCTTTTCACCTGTCTCGTAGTTCCTTTGGGAACACCGTACTTCTCTCCATATTGAATAAGCTCTCTAGCCCAAGTTGGCTTTCTTTTATGGAGGATCGTCATCTGAGGAGGTTCTTGTACTTCTACTATATCATGGTCTTATAGAAGTTCCTCATCAGTGGAAGTTACGACTTCCCTCATTGGTTCTGCAGCTCTGGGAACCTCCCTCATTGCAACATTGGGGATTACGGGTTCCTCTTCATATACCTCTTCAAGATTGCATATTTTATATTTCTTAAGCACTGCATCTTCATCAAAGGTCACATTCCTGCTGATATCAATGTGATGTTGACCTAGTATATAGATTATGAAGGCCTTGGAGACCTCACAGTATCCCACAAATATTCCCTTCTTTCCTGAAGGGTCCAACTTGTTTCTCTTTTCTTTAGGTATATGAATAAACACTGGACAACCAAATATTTTGAGATGGCTTACCTATGGCTTCTTTCCGATGAACATCTCTTCTGGTGTCTTGATCCCAAGTGCACTATGTGATAATCAGTTTTGCACATAAACAACTGCCATTGTTGCTTTTGCCCATAATAACATAGGAAGATCTTGATCATGGATCATAGTCTTCATAGCTTCCAGTATGGTTCTATTCTTCCGTTCAGCTACACCGTTTTGTTGGGGATTATAGGGAGTAGTGAGTTCCCTCTTGATTCCAACATCTTTGCAGAAGTTCACAAGATCTTTTGAGGTATATTCTCCTCCATTATCTGACCTGAGTATCTTGATCTTTTTTTCAGAAAGGTTCTCTATCAAGGCTTTGAATTCCTTGAACTTATTGAACACTTCATCTTTAGTCTTCAAGAAATATATCCAGGTTTTACAAGAGTAATCATCAATGAATGATACATAGTATACATACCCGCTAATGGAGGATGATGGAATTGGGCCACACACATCTGAATGGATGAGTTTTAGGACTCCTTCTGTCTTGTTGTCCTGCTTCGGAAAAGGGTTCTTGATATTCTTTTCTTGTGATATTCTTCAATGAGCCAAGTGTCCTCTCCAGGAGTTATAACACATGGTCTTTGATCTCCTCTCTTATCGTCTTTGCAGGTGGCTCTTCATCTTCGACTACATGGGCATGAAGCCTCTTTTGTTTTCTCTTGTATTCTTCTCGTCTAGCTGGACAAAACTTCACAATGTGTCCCATCTTGTCACAATGATAGCATTGTACAGATGAGTAGTCCCTTTCCTTTCGTTGTCCTTTCTTATGAAATATCCTTGGATGAGATTCTTTATGATTGAATTTATTTGATTGTTGAGGCTCTTTATGAGTCTTCTTTTGGAAGTAGGGTTTCTTACTTCCTCCTTTGGTGTGGGTAGCTAGGGATTGATCATCATCCCTTGCTAGTAACGCTTCCCGATTTGTTACTCTTGTTTCTTCTTGGATGCATTCTTCCCATAGGCTGTTGAACTTCAATTTCTCCTTTCTGGCACATATCGTCTGGATGAAAGCATCCCAAGGTCTTGTGAGACCATTTAGGGCTATCATTATGAGTTCGTCTTCGTCTATGGTATCTCCAATAGCTTTTAGTTGTTCTTTGAATTCTGAGATTCTGGAGAAGTATTCCTGAATCATTTCTCCTTTCTGCATCCTTGTATTCTTCAGTTGAGTTCTAAGATTCATCTTTTGGTTTATGTTCTTTCCTTCATATAGTCTGGTCAAGGCATCAAACGTCTCTTTCAGAGTCTTATTAGATGACACATAAGGGATCAGGTGGTCTTTAATTGAATCAACAATGATTCTTTTGGCCCTTATCATGTTCTTTTGATGCTTTGCCTTTTCTGTGGCATCATCGGGTTCCGATACTTCGTCTTTGACGAATCTTGCTAGGTCATTCTCTTCAAGAATGAGTCCAATACTATACTTACAGGCACATAAGTTTTTACACTCCTTCTAATTTGTCAACAAGATTAATGCTTGCGGACATCTTTACCTGGAGCTAGGAAAATGACCGAAAAATGAAAGTGCTCAAAATAAAAAATTGAACTTACCAGGAGATGCGCTTAGTTGAGGCGATCTGCCTCGTGTGTTTGGATCTTAGAAAATCCAACTTTTGCTCCTTCAAATCTGATCTGTGGATTTCTGGACTGGTGCTTCTCGTATCTCTGGTACTTCTGGTACTTCTGGTACTGGTTTTCTGGTACTTCTGGTACTTTGTGAAACTAGGGTTTCACTTTTCGGGAGATCCAACCATTGAAAAGGTGCGCTGATGATGCCAAATTGATCCTTAGGGGAAGGCACAACTTTCTAGATAGTTTTAGGGCTGAAAAGATTCACTTTTGAAAAACCCTAATTTGTAGGTACGGTAACAGTGATGTTTTTCTCTTGCGAAAGATGCTTCCTTCATCTTGGCTTTGAAACCATGTTAATGTTTAAGCCATTATTATAGATGTTTTCATTTCATTAGATAACAATAGCATAATCCAAGATCACTAAGAAATACACAATCAAAAGAGACACAACATTTATCCTGGGAAACCCTCTAGGGGAAGAAAACCCAACAAAACTTCCTTAATATAGATAACCAATACAATGCCAAGAGATATCTATGATAAAACAAAAATTCCTCTCCAAGATATGCACCACTCTCTCTCTCCTTTGCCGGTAACATATTATAACTTGTCTCTCAAACTGAGCAAGTGAGTTGTGTCTAAGTGAGGTGCTAGCCTCCTTTATTTATACATGTATGGCACGTGTGAAGTGTCTCTTCACTGGCAGGGCTGACTTCTCAAACTGGGTGGGTAAACCCACCTTTATTATATTTCTAGATCTCTTTAATAACTGTTGGGGCCGACTTCTTATTCTGCCTATTACAATTGTCTTTTGACCAATCCACAAAAGGGGATTTGGTCCTATTACAATAACAGACATGATCAATCCACAATGGGGATTGATCCTATGAATAATATATCAATAATAATAAGAATACTCTTTGCAGTTACAATATTTCAACAATTTTATCCAGTTGCGTAATGTTTTTTCTGTGGGCATTAGGCCCATGAAATTGCAGACCAATGCATGCATTTTCATCTGATCCCGGAAGAGTTCTTTTTGGGGGTCTTTCAGTATAACCTTGGGTATCAGTGTTGTTTTAGGTTTGCACGGGCTGCGCCCCTCTACCCCACTAGGGTTCACTGTTGCTTGCGCGTCGCTCTGGGCTTCTCTAGCTCCTTCCCCCACGTGATCACTTTTTTCTTGGTTTCCCTCTTGTATCTTTCCCGATCCCGATCCCAAGGTACCTGTCAGAGGTTCTTTGAAACCACTGCCTCATGGGCCTTTCCCTCTATCCACCACTACCTTCTTGTATGAGGGGGTTGCATTCCCTCCCCCTTTGGTGACCATATTGGTCGCTGTTGAGACCGCGACTGTCAAACCCTAGCTTGAAAAATTCTCCAGATCCGCGCCTTCTCCGAAAGTCATCGACCAATATCAACCGACTCTTGGAAGCGAGTCAATGTTGAGATTGCCAACTCAGAAGATACAACAAATCTTAGAAAGGCACAAGGGGAATTTGTTTTTTTATTTTTACTCTCTGCCCCAAAGTGTGTGCTTATCCCCAAAACCCTTGTTTTTACCTATAAAAAAGATTTAAACACAACCACACACAAAAGACAAGAAAATTCTGAAAAATATTAAAACTTTATTTAAGGTCGGGGTTAGATCTTAGTTATTGTATCTAGAAAATGCAACGTTTCTCTCTTTTTATGGTTTCAAAAAAGCATAGAAAGTGTAAGGCAAAGAACATACACAGAAATGAAAACACTTTTTGCTCTGATTTTGATTTGTTGAGATTGCACAAGGTGTAGGGAAAAGAGCATATACATATTGAAAAGGGAGCAAATTAGAAATAAAAATAGAAAAATTGAAAAAAAATATTAAAATAGAATGAAAGAAATTTTAGAAAACCAAAATGAAACTATATACCTTCGGATTTGATATAAATGGTCATATATTGAGGAAATGGAAACATTTTCGGGTGAAAAAAAGGGTTTCAAATTGAAAATAATTATCCAAATGAACTAAAGTAGTTCATTTAGACTTAAAAATAGTACAAAATCCAAGAGTCACTTGATGCATGTAGCAACACAAGATCATGATCTCAATCAACAACAAGAGCGAGTCTTCATAGGAGCTTTGATACCATGTACAATAAACCATGTATAACCACACAGGTCAAACACCTTAAAAAAACCACTCACACAAATAGATAAAAAATTAATACTCTAGTGTATTACATGGTTAAATCCCTAAAAAAGGGAAACATTCCATGGCCCCAAACAACATGACCACTTGAGGTAGTATATTAATGAAAAATAAAATAGTTTACATATGAATCTCTCATAAATCATCATAAAATGACCCTCCATTCTATTTAAATAAAGATCATGGACCAATTGGGTGCTAAGCCATTGATCAAAAGTCTTTTTTTGTAAGTATTATGGAAAAATGTACTTGATGGAAATTATGCTTATGAACTTTTCAATTTTTGTTTTTATGTTGTGTATGATATCCCACTCTAGTTTCTTATGGAGTTGAACATTAGAGTGCTCTATGCACATGTTATGAATGTAGATTTTTTCTTATTGAAACAAAAGTTGACAAATTTTTCCTAGGAAAAATAAATGCATAAATGTGTGTATGTATTTTGTCCATTTATCAATATTTTTCCTAAGAGTAAATATATGCATGCATGTGTGTGTGTGTGTGTTTTGTCCTGGGTTCTAAAGTTTTTTTTTTTTGTAACTTTTATGGAAGACTATACTTAAGGGAAACTATGCAGGTATGGACTTTTCAATTTCTATTTTTATGTTGTGTATTATATCTGACTATAGCTTACACACACACATGCACACCTATGTATGGATGCATGTGTGTGTGCTACTAATATGAACTTATGTTGCATTTTCCATACTACTAGGGTGAATTCAACTTGACTTATTCCTTTCTCTTCCTTATTCACATTACCCTAAATATTTGGGCTTCCAAGTGCTTCAACTTCGCACTTAAAGAAATCTAGATTCTTCCCTTATTTGCATGACCTAATTGTGACACCAACATTCCTTCTATTTCTTTTCCCAACTCTTCATCTTCCTCTTTTTCTTCTACATGTAGCACATTTAGTTTTCTTGCACCATTTTCTTCATATACTTGTCAAAATCCTTACACTTCCAAATCTAGTTCACATATTGAACACACTTATCATTCATAATATTTAGCATTAAATCTACCAATCTTATATCTATATTACTCAACATTAAGTTTTTATAAACACCATTATGATTTCATGAAAAAAGATAAGACAAAATTAGATAGAAATACTGAATAATAATAAGAATCCATAGCATAGAAAAACTATATTAAAATCTTAGATATCCATCTTTACATTTTCATTGAAATTTATGATACATCACCAAACCATACATAACCAATTTTAGAGGATGTAAAAAATTTGGGAAGGAATTTCCATCAACATTCAATCACACCATCTTGAGAGAGGACTTTCAAGAAGTGGCATATCAAGAACTTGCACTGTTTGATATATCACCATTATATGGAACAATAAATTTCAAGAAGTGACATTTTGAAAAATCAAGAGTGCGTTATTTTTAGTAGTTTTGACGTAAACTCTTGGAACAACCCCATAGCGCTCTCGTGGAGTAGTTTTTCATCTTTTTTTAAAAAGTTTGACAAATTAAAATTAATTATAGTAAATCTTAATCATCATTATTAAAAAAATATATATATATATATTTTTTATCTTCATATTTATAAATTTGAATTTTTTTTAAAATATTTAATAAATTTTATTTTAAATTAAAATGAATTCAGGTTAACTATTACAATATAAGAGATTAATTATTAAAATAAAGTATATAAAAACAGTTTAAATATATAAATACTATTAAAGAGATCATTAACTTTAATATAACAATTAAAAGTATATTTTTATTATAATTAATATTTAATAAATATCATTTTAAATTAAATGGATATACATATATTAATTATTAAAATATAAGAGAATAATTATTAAAGTAAAGTCCATCCAACAACATTCAAATACATTCATATTATTAAAGAGGTCATTAACCTTAATATAAAAAATAAAAGTTTTTATTTTTATTTTATAATTAGTAAAAAGAAAAAAACCAATCCTTAAAATAAAAAATAGAAAAAAAAGGACTCTATAAAGAGATCATTAACCTTAATATAAAAAATTAAGAGTAATTTTTTTTTATAATTAGTATTATTATAAAAGAAAATTAACTTTGTTAAAATAAAAATTAAGGTTCCATAGTGAAACAAGGCTTTGAACAAATCTTAAAATTACACTTTATGAACTAATTTGTTGTCTTTGTGATAGTAAGAAGGTGGAGGATGAAAAATTGTTTCTTTAAAATGTCTAGCTTGAGCTCATAATAGATGTCAATTTCAAAATATTTGTCATATTACCCACCTTCCTAACCTTTTAACTCATCAAAACTACAGAAATCTAAGAAAGCTTTTACTTAATCTTTTCAAACACAAAAATAAATTTTAAAACAAACCAAGTGATGTCCTTGTTTTTTCAAGGTACAAACAAATTGAGGTTAATACACTTTAACAATCATGGTCGGCATCATTATGATTAATTTAAAAAAAAAAATATGATGTAATAATGAAATTGAGAATTTAAAAAAAAGGTATGCACACTTAGTCATAATGCTAAAAACAATTCTGGATAGTAGCACAATTTTTATCCAGAAATATTTTTAGCAAAATAGAAGGGCTTGATAAAGATAGTTTATTATTTAAAAATCAATAATCCTATTATAAAAAATCAAAACCATCAATATATTTGTAGCTTATTTTACCATATTTGTAACCAGTATAAAGAAGAAAATAAATATTACAAATATATCTTGAATCATACTTAGGTTTTAGCGACTTTATAAAAAAAAATAGTCTAACTAAAACACATAATTGAGAGGTCTATTCTTGGTCAATAGCTAGGTTGTTTCAGTGCCTTAGGACTTGCTGAGATTCGAACTTTCACTAAAAATTGTATAGGAAAGAAATTTAGAAGAAAACATTGATCCTTAAAAGCCACAAATTACATTTGTCTGCTTATTGATCTGGATGGCGACTCTATGCTTTTTTAGTCAAACAGTCAAAGGGTTGCAAACAAGACGTTCAAGTAATATCCTCTAACTACATAAATGATCATTGAAAACATTAAAATAGATTTAACCATATAGTATGAATTTATAACATGAAATGCAAGGACCTTTTTTGTCTGTGGGATTTTGGCCAGGAAATGCATGAGAGGATGATTATATTCCTCAAATGAATTGATGGAATCAACGACAATCAGATTTGTACCAGCATGACAGTGACCCACCAGGTCAGTGTCTCACAGGGGAAGAGTCATAAGTAAACTCTGTTGCAGCTTCAATACTCGAGCTGCTCTCTAATTATTTATATGTGCTCAATTCCTTCTATGTAAAAAGTCTAGAGTACTCTGTTTCTCGCCTCAAAAACTCATCTCACACCTTTTGAAGTTCATAGGAACTTCATTTTCTCTCGCGGGTTCCCATATCCTTACCAACACCTCATTTCTGTTGTTCTATTCTTCATCACAGGCTCCTTTAACAATGCACCCAATCCATTACTTCGCCATGAGACCACAAGATGAAACCATAGTCTAATTGTCTCCTTTGATGCCCTTGAAGCCCCCGATGCCAAGCTTCTTTATCTGCATATGACCAACGCCCAGAACCATGGGATTAAGAATAGAGGTACGTGATCAATTTGGATCGTCGATGTAAACTCTTCAATGGATCATTACCACGTATAGCAGTCCCGGGATGTTGAGAGTTCACGCCCTTCTCAACAACATAAAACTCCCGAAGATGACGGTCTGCAATGATCTAGATCGTTGATCCCGCTGGTGATCAATGGTCACAATCTCTTCCACTATGATATCGTTCAATGATGGATCACTATTGATCTAGAACATGGATCCAATATGGACTATTGATTATATTTCAACTCATGATGTGGGCCACCATGAAAATTTGATAGGTCCAAAACCTTTCTTCAAAGTGTCGTCCCCTGAGTAGACTCTGACTTCATCCTGACATATCTCAGTCTCGACAAGGACTTTCGATCTACAGACTGAAGATTTAATCTTTGTTGTCGATCTTCATTCAAAGGATTTCCACGTAAACCATGTATCATGGGACCTGGTTTCCACATGTCACTTCCTGTGTGGAGTTCCTTATGTCAGTGTGACATTTTTCATCATCGAGATCTCAAAAATTTTACGCCCTCAATACGTCAGAACCTCTGATGCCCATGATCTTCTATAAAGAGAACTATTGGTCTGGTGGATTGTCCTAGATCTAATCTGAGCCGTTGATCGCGTCCACCGTAATGAGAACCGTTGATCTGGATATGGATCGAACGATCACAATTCTCCATTAACTTCCTCATGTCTTCTAACTCCCGATACACTGTCATCCGTCAATATGACTCTGGATTTGACAACCATATATGTTCTTGTCACCAGACTATTGAGACATCTATAGAGTCCTTCTAACTATGATCCAACGGTCAAGACTTAACTTTGGGGAAATCATACGATTATAAATGATCCTTCCTTCACGGTATAGGTTGATGCAATTTGGATCATTGATCCTTCCCGTGATCAATGATCAACGACTATTGTAGCTTCTTTTCCGCAACCAACCTGTAACACTAGGCTCTTCCTGCACACAATACTGCAAAAAACACTCCGTGAGAGTCCAGTTTGGAATTCGATATAGTACAGAGGAAGCATAAATAAAAAGGATTACGCAATATCCACATTGATACAAAGAATTAATAACTAGATGAATTCTTTTAATGAATCGTTGTACATAATTTACATAAGGCCTCCTCACCCTTTTGGCCCGATTTACATTTAGTTGGCCTCTAATTGGCCTATTGGCCACACTCGGGCTCTTACACATTCAATTCCCCTTTCTCACTCTATCTCTACACACACTTTTTTCTAATTTCCCGCAGACTTACAATTTTTAGCATGGAAGGTCAACTTCCAAACCATCAACAAATCCCTAAGATTGTGCAACTAACAACCATAATAGCACTCTCATACTTTACAATTGATAAGGATCAAATGGAATCAAATCCTCCATAATTAGGATAATCTACCTAAACTCAACTAATTGCTCAATTAAGCTTTTACACCTCAAATAGGGAAAAAAAACCCTATCCTTCTAGAATCCAACTAAAATATGAGAAATTACACTAATTTGAAGTTTATGGAACCCACTCTCTTAATTAATGTAAAGATCCCTAGGTCAAATCAACAGGGTTGATTTTGGAGGTGAAATGCTCGTGCATCACAACACTCATCAAATCGATGGTTGACACCTTGTGACCATCTTTCTCAAAAAGCTCCACAATCTTATACCAACACCATGCTCCATGAACCAATACAAAATGTACTCCTCTAACTGTAATGTTTTTACAAACCATGT
>ML791772.1:356850-367990 GCA_009831015.1 Picea engelmannii | reverse complement strand
ACTTGGGAACCCATTCCTTAAGCTGTTTGCTGCCATGTTTTACTGCTTACTTTTAGACAAATTTGTTTGTATCTCCAAGTGGGGGAAAATCACAGAAATCGAGTCTTTGGGTTCCTTATCAAGGAAGACATCTTCAAGCTTCAACTGCACTCTCATCCTTAGTAGTGAGAGGTTTCAGGACAAAGAATCCATCAATGTAATCAGACATTCGGCATTCAGGCCAAGATGAATATAATTGCTCCATAACCGTTTCAGTAAAAAAAAAAAAGAAAAAACCTATCCATACCACCAAAATTCGTGCGAAGATTTCAAAACTATATATATTATATAGTAATATGCCAACAAAAACCACGTTGTATACAAAGGTCGGTGGGAATGGAACCCACGACCTACCATTTATTGCCAACTGTTTTAAACCAACCCACCTATGGTTTGGGGTGGTTACAAAACCAACCTAATTTTATTTAAGGCTTGCAAACAATTTCATGAATTTGGTTAAGAGGGGTGCCTATTTAATGGCACGCAACCCAAGAGAACAAACACACATTCCAAGGATGTATACAACATTCCTATGTGGGCACACATGCCAATTTTTTTTTCTTGTAATGCGTGTTGAAGGTACATGGCATATGAGGCTACACCATAAAGCGCGTCGAGGGTTACCCTGACGAAATTTCGATTATTTTATATCAATTTTGCACAATTTTTCGCTAGGAATTCAATGGTGCACTTCGTTTATGCATTTGAGCAAAGGATTTTTAGAGTGTCTCCAAATTTTTTTTTTTGTAAGCTCATTTTGTAATGTAATTTGGAATTTTGAGATAATGAAGAACAATTATGCTATTTAAAGGGACTTTGAAGATACAGTGATGTATGTCAATTACATGTATTTGATTTATTTTATTTTCTATTGTATTATCTCATTTACAGTTCAAATTATTCATTAGTTTATGGGCAAGTAAGACATTCACATGATATTTTGCAAATAGTCAAGCGATCTTCATTTATATTCACGAATCTGGTTAGATGTTTAGTATCTGCATATGAACTAACTGGAATCTAAGGATTATTTGGGATGAATTAGTATCAGAGTTTATTGATATTTAAGGATCAAGTTGGTATCATAACTCCTGTGGTATTTTCAGATCATTGAATTACCATGGATATAGTTGGTTTGGGCCTTGCCAAGGATAAATTTCTTTTCAATTCAATGCTGGAGACCTCACACATCATAATCGAGAAAAATAATTTCCATTTGAAATGAAATATCTTCTTGTAGAATATGGTGGGAAAGAGAATGTTGATGATATGGTAAGGAGGCATTATATTGCTATGTCTCTTTCCATTTTTATGTGAGTCTACAAAGGGAGATCCAAGTCATCCTCGATGATTTATAGGAAGTTATATTGTAAATATATTGTTTGCATGTTCATTAACAAGTACTATAATTGATGAACCATTCTGTTCGGGTTTGGTTGTGTTATTCCTAGTGTTGCTCAAGGTTGGAGGTGTCTACACCAAAACACATGCTTCCATATTACTACATTTATCCTAAAATAAGTTCTAAAATGTAGATACTGAAATAACTTTATAAGGATTGTTTTACATATTTAGAAAATCTTTGTCCCAATAGTGTGGAAGAGAACTGTGAACGTGGAGAAAATCTAGCTAGATTTTTCATTGGCAAAAATGACTACAAGGAAAATGTAAGGTTCTATATGTCAATAGTATCAAATAATTTTTTCTAGACCATCCTTAATATTATGTCAAATGGGTGACAAGATGTAGAAGAATGGTTTGTGTGGAAGTGTCTAGTATTCCGTTGAGTCTAATTGGTGGGGTATCAATCTTAGGAAGGGTATATGTAGCTAACATAACTACACAAGAAAGAGAACTACTATTTTCCTTGCTCCAGAAGAAAGAATCTCAAGAACCCTAGCTAGGGAAGGGAAAAATTAAAAAGGGAATTGATGATGTTAAGAAGAATGTCAATATTTCTATAACAAAAAAAGTTAAAGCTATAATGGAGTAGAAGTTAAATCTATAGTGGAGAGGGTGATCAAACTATAGATATGGATTCATTCTTAGAAGAACCATTTATTATTAAGGCTAAGATTCATTGTTCTCTTCAGATACTAGCTTTTGAGCTACTGAGAAGACATCTTAATACTAATATGGTCTCCTATATACGACATGATCATATTTTTAATGCAACTTCAAGCAATGTTTGTCTATCAATGAAAAGGGAAAGAATGGTACAATATTTACAAGATTGGGGTAGTCCTCCAACATTGGTGGATTTATTATTTTTGAAATATTACCATTTAAGAAAATATCATCATATTGGTCTAAGACGAAATGAATTTTCTAGAATAAATGAAACTCCATGAAGCTTGACAAAGGATTTTGGGCACAAACAAGAAGAATAATTTAGGGTTTTTTAGGGTCCTAACTTCCCTAACCCATGAAGTAGATAGAATAATATGTATTTCTATGTAATAAAGGCCATCATTAATAAATAAGGCCTATGTAATAATGTCATCACAACTATTGCAGGAAGTCTTACTAGAAGGTTCCACCTACTAAAAAGTTCCGTCTCTAGAATGTTCTTAAGAAGATATAGTAGTATATATAGAGGTAGAAAGCATTGTAAAAGAGGTCTTGTGGAATCATTTGTAATTTGAGCTATGCTCCATTGAATGTTTACACCTTGAAGAGGCAAGTGAACAATGATTCCAGACTAACAAAGGTATCATATTTTGGCCCATATTGTTATTGTGCTTTCTATTTTGTTTCTTTCTACTAAATAGTTTTACAATATTTGTGCTATTGCTATGGATATTTTTATTTGGTACCTTACAAGTGATATCACAGAAATTTTCTTGATTTTTTTTAGAATTTTTCTTTCAAGACTAAAGACATCTTTTGGTATCTACAAAGAACACAAAGATTTGTCATCAAGCAGGTAAACTTGCGAACATGGAAGCATACAAATAATAACTACAAGAGGTTTCACCTAGTTGGAAAGTCTTGTAACCATTGTTGGTACTCCTTCGAGTATTACCACATCAGAAAACACTTGTACACGAAATTTCACTTCCACATACCTTCATGTATATTGGACATCCTATAGGTATCATGAAACCAATATTAGATCAATTGCTTGACCACCTGATTACTATATTGGCACTGCGAACATAACTCATGAATAATACTCTTGCATACTTGGGTAATTAGGTAGTATGGATAAGGGTATGGTCAACCTTCCTTAGTTAGAGCCTTGCGATATTGGGTCGAGTACTATTGTTGGACCTCACAAGTATATTAGAGAGTTATAGCACAGGGAAATCCATTGTCCTTAGAACCTTTGGAACCCTACTTATTTCTTCCAGTCTTGAAAAGGTGTCGAACTTTGGCACATTCAGTGCCAAGAAACCCTACTTCCTACATCCAAGCTGTGGAATTCCTACACAATGTCCACTATTCAGAATTTGGGCATTTTGTCAGCACAATATTATTCAGGAAGGAGTATAATTCTACAAGAGTTAAAAAAAAAGTGTATAAGTGGTCCCACTGGAACCCTTATTTGCGACCTATCTCAATAGATTCCTTACTTTACACTGACCCCTTTTTCATATGCCTTTTTCTTGTGGACCCACCCACCCCATTATTGCTCGATTATGTTCCCAGTCACTAAAGCTACATTGATCACCTTCGTACAAATCTCTAGTAAGCCTTTTTGTNAATAGATTCCTTACTTTACACTGACCCCTTTTTCATATGCCTTTTTCTTGTGGACCCACCCACCCCATTATTGCTCGATTATGTTCCCAGTCACTAAAGCTACATTGATCACCTTCGTACAAATCTCTAGTAAGCCTTTTTGTGTGGGCCCACTCACCCCCTTCCACTGTTCACCTATCACTCTTACTTGTGCACCCTCCCCATATGGAAAATCGTAATAAGAATTTGGAAACCACATGAATTCCCTTGAAGATTCCTTTACGAACTTATAGAACCAATTCAAAGTAGCTCAAACTCAGACCGATCAAAGTTTGACTCAAGTTAATTCTAACATTTCCACCCTTAATTCCAAGCATGCCAGACTCAACCACCTCACTGCCTAGATGAACTCCTTAACAACATTTATTAATAAATTCAAGGGCCCTAACTCCTTGGAACAACCTTTACACAAAGAGGGATTTCAATCATCCCATTCCATGGCTTTTAATTCTAACTCCTTTCTCATGATCTGTGTCTTCCTAAAGTGGAGGTGAATAAATTTGATGGCTTAGACCCCATTGGCTAGGTCAATCAAATGAAACATTATTTCTCATTGCATGACATCACTGATGACTTAATGAAACTTCATGTTGGTGTCCTCTATTCACACGAAGAGCACTGACAATGGTGGCAATGGTGTAAAAATTCCCAGGGAGGTTATTTTTCTTGGACTCAATTTGTTTTCGATCTTTATGAACATTTTGACATGGAAACTCATCATTTGGGATGTTTGATGAATCTTAAACAATCATGAACAATGGAATACTACATCACTACTTTTGAGCAACTAAATTTTCACACTGAATTAATGTCGAACACCTTCTTATGCGAATGATTTATTAGTGGCCTCAAGGATGAAATTCGTGCTCACGTCCTAATGACTCTCCCTAAGACCTGGATTGAAGATACTCACAGAGGAAAGGAAGAAAAAGAAGTGATCATTACTCAAATAAAAAAATCCATCCTTTATTCATGATCCGAAAAGGATCCAGAGAAGGCTAAGAATAACTCAGAACTCACAGAGGGAACTCATAATGCTTAGAATGGCTTCAACAAACAGGGAAAGGGAAAAAAAAAATCAAAGTTCCCAAAAATCAGTGAAAATGACATGATCATGAAGAGCGCATCACAACATTTCTAACGATGCAAACGACTCATCAAATAGAGTTACAATACGAAATATATTCGTGGTCAAAGTTGCGTTCAAACAAGGCCAGTCAGTAGGGGGGCACATCATCATCCGTACTGCTGACGTAAACAACTGACATGGCATGGTGACATCATCATACGAGTTGCTGAAGTCTACATTCCACATGGAATCACTAGAGGCCGCCACATATCACTTGCCAATGGGATTTTCAGGGGTCCACATGGACCAGTAGAAAAGTGCCACGTGTCACCTCCAAGCGATGCCACGTGGCACCACCTAGGAAGTGCCACGTGTCAGGTACGGGTTGAAGGGATGACGACGCCAACAGATAGGTGGGCCTCAATGGGAACCACGTGGCCCAATCAATGAGTGACACGTGTCATCCTCGAAACACCCAATATTAACCCGTGAACAAATTTCGTTTTGAAAAATGGCAGGTCTACCAAATTTGGTGGACCACGCCAATTTTAGCAGTAAGTTGGAAGGAATTCTAGCAAGAACTCTAAAGTTAGCGGAGACCAAATATATTGCAATATATATATAAACAACACACCAAAATGGAGTCTGGTGGGATTTGACCCCAGAACCTTCGCGATGCCCAAGCCTTAACGAATCCACCCACAACCAATGCGCCACAGGTACCTCTTGGTACATATGCTCATGGATATTATTTAAAAGGTTTAATCTTCCCAGAGCTGGGGGAGAGGCCCAGACCGTACAGACCTGCGGGAATGAATTTTGAGACATAACTGTCATCATTGTAGGTTGCATAGGGCACAAAAACTGAGACATAATTCTTCTTGGGCCTCGAAGTGCCAGAGTCGGATCAGGGCACAGAGATAATCATTTTTGGGTAATTTGATGCTACGAATTCAATGGTGATGTCTGTTTTATGATATGAGCATTATTTCTGCAGCTTGATTTTAGAATGAGGTATGTTTATGTAATTGCCAAATTCTTTTGCTGAGTTAATGAAAGAGCCTACCCATTTGAGAGAAGGACCCAGAGACGTAGTCCAATAGGGATGAACTCTGTTATCAAGTTTTTGTGTTCAAATCTGATGCTTATGTCTCTTCATTTTTAATTTTTCCCTTCTTTAGTGGTGCACTTTAATTTATGCTCATTTAATGCAATTCTTTATAAGTCACGATGAAAATATCCCGGATCATGTTGGTATCAGAGCAGTCATCTTTGACTTGAATTGTTGAGTGTGAATTCTTACTAGGGACAAGCATAAGTAGGGTGAAGGAACTCTTAACAATTTCAATCCCGAAGTTAGTCATATATCCAGAAGGAAGAAAATGGCAGAAGAGGAGAAGCATGATGAACATGAGAAAAACTTTCACATGGTCTTTTATCGCATGTCAGAAATGGTAGAGAAAATATATGGATATTACGAGAAGAGGATGAATAAGAAAGGGAAGAAAAAAGGAAGCACATGCAGGTGATGATGCTTCGGTAAACCAAGGGGCTGGAGGAGATCCTCCTGAGTCTCCGTCTTCGCCATTGAGTTCTAGTTCTTCTTCCTCTGAGCATTCTCATCATTCTCATCATTCTAGCCATAAAACCTATTTTAAGAAACCATTATTAAAGCTTGATGTAAAATTTTCTTTACCTATGTTTAATGAAGATGCTAATCCTAGAAATCTAGATAATTGGATCCAACCGATTGAAGTGTATTTCCATGTCCAACATATTGATGAAGAGGAGGTTAAAGTGCAACTGAATTCTCTTCGGTTGGAAGGCACGACTCTCGTATGGTGGGAGAGAAAGATTCAAGACATAAGTAAGTGTGGTAAGCTTCTTTCTTCATGATTGGAATTTAAATTAGCAATAAGGAAGAAATTTTATCCATTAGGGTATTTACATAAAGCAATGATGGAATGGAAAACTTTAAGGCAAACTAAAGGTCAAACATTCCAAAGTTTCAAAAAGGAATTTAGGAAGAAAGCACCTGCACTAAAAATTCCTTTAGATTCCTATGAAACATTAATGAAGTATATTGGTGCACTTCACAGTTATATTCATCATACTTTACTATTGTTTAGCCCACCATTCTTGACGAAGTTTGTGTGCAAGCCACTCACCTTGAAAGCAGGGGTAAGAATGGACATGAGGAAAATCCATTCAAGCACTCTAAAAACCATTTCAATGGGAAAGGAAATGGGAAGGACAAGAGGTCAGCTGCAACAAAGAAGGAAGAAGGAAAACCCTCTTGCAACCATTGCGAGAAAACTGGTCATGATAGCGAATATTGTTGGAAACTACATCCAAAGTTAAGGCCAAAGAAGTTTGGAGGCAAGGGAAGACAAAGACCATTGCTACAATGCAACATGATCTTGGTTCCGATTCAGGTGAGGAAGAAAGGATCACAACAGTTGGGATGCAAGGTAAAGATTCCTTTTATGCATGTTCAAGTTCTTTAAATGAATCACATGATGATGATAAAAGGAGAAGTGCACTATTCCACATAAGAGTTGTANAGAAAGGATCACAACAGTTGGGATGCAAGGTAAAGATTCCTTTTATGCATGTTCAAGTTCTTTAAATGAATCACATGATGATGATAAAAGGAGAAGTGCACTATTCCACATAAGAGTTGTATCGAAACATACAAACATAGACACATTATTTGATCCGGGTTCCCAAGTTAATTTGATATCAGAGACACTTGTTAAGAAATTCTAATTAACCACAAGACCTCACCATAAACCTTACCCTCTCGGTTGGGTATCTGATAAAGAAAATTTAAATGTCACTAAGAAGTGTAGGTTGAGGTTTGCTATTTATTCTAATATGATAGATGAAGTGGATCTAGATGTGGTTTCTTTGGATGTCTGTGGTATTGTATTAGGGAGTCCCTATCTGTATGATAGAAAGACTATCTTCTTTTGAAAGAAAAACAAATACCATCTTACAAAAAATGGAGTGGAATACATCATTAAAGCTCATAACATAAAGGAAAAATCAACACTTGTTAGTTCAAGTCAAGTAAAAAGAGTTATAAACAATAACAAGAATCTTGTACTCACGATTGTAAAGGGGGAATGCCATGATAAGTCCGATGTTGTTAATTCTCTTGAGCCTTTACATAAGAATGAATTACTTGAGATAAGACAAGTCTTTCAGTGGCAAGGCAACCAACAGAATACCTTCGACACTTTAAAGATTGAAATTGTGCCAATGCTTGCCTTACCTGACCTTCCACAACCATGCAAGTTTGAGACCAGTGCCAATACCAATGTCATAAGGACAAACATGCTTTTTAGATCTCCTATTGTTACATCTATTATTTTGAATAATGTTTTATTAGCTCATATCAATAATGATGGATGGTATACTAATGATGAAATATTCAAAGATGTATCTGGGATCTTCCAAGGTTTGCAGGTGAAGAAGTTTTGTTTGCAGGACAACTTACTCCACCATTTGAGTAAACCTCACTTTCCTTCCTACGTGGAAGTGCATGTAACTGAAGAATCTTTTGTTTCAATTGTACTTAGACATTTTGGAATTGTAATGTATTTACAGGGATGGAATTTTCCTCGAAGGAAAATATTTGTAACCACTATTGTAAAGGAATGTGTGTTGTACTTTTATAAGCCCACTATTGGAAGGCCAGGGTTGTACACACCACTTCCTATTTCCTCTTATCCTTGGGAAAGTTTTTCAGTAGATTTTGTAAGGGGATTTCCCATGTCTAGTATGAGTCATGTCTACTTAGGTGTAGCACTGGATAGGTTGTGTGACAAGTGGGTTGCTCTTTTGTTATCCCAGTATGTAAGGGTCCATTTTGGGTTGTCCACGTTCATTATATCTGGTCGAGAATCTCGATTTTTAGGAGAATATTGGAAAAAAATTTGGTATCTCATGGACACCATTATGGGGACGAGCATTTTTTTCCATCCATAGGCTGATAGACAGACCGAGGTGGTAAACAATATGATGGTCCATTTACTTCAAGGATATTGCAGCGAGCATCCTAAGTCATGGAATGATCAGTTATTATATGTCCAACCTATGTATGATCAAGTCATGCCTTATTTCACTCAGGATTCACCAGTTGAGACTTGTCTTGGGTATTTACCTAAGATCCCCTTGGACTTGCTGTATGGGAAAAATGTCAGGGAGAGAGATGCAACCCACAAGTTCATTTAGAGGGTTCAACAGGTAAGCTAAGCAGTCAAAGAGTAGATGGAGGAAGATTTCATCCAAGATAGAAGATCGAGGAATTCACGCAGTAATGACACTACTTATCTTCGAGTACGCCTAAAAGGTACACAATCCAACAAGGCATGGAAGATCGAGAAGGAAGGAGTGAGGGAGAAATCCCCTCACTTACCTGTTGATTGATGAAAGATTTTGGTGGTCCAAAAAGCTCTCAGTGGGAAGGCATGATCCAAAAAGGATCCAAATAAGGCTAAGAATAACTCATAACTCACAGAGGCAACTCAGAACGCTCAAAATGGCTTCAACAGAAAGGGAAAGGGAAAAAATTAAAAGTTCACAAAACTCAGTGAAAACAACATGATCATGAAGAGTGCGTCGCAAGCTTTCTATAGGCACAAACAAATTGTCAAACATAGTTATGGTTTGAAAGATATTCACGGTCAAAGTTGAAATCAAACATGGCTAGTCAGCAGGGGGCCACATCATCATCCGTACTATGACATAGGACGTTCTTCAGAAAAGGGAAACTCAAGGGCTTGATATATGTGGCTTGTACAAAAAAGAGGGAAGATATATATCATTATATCATTTGTTGGTTCACTATAAAATTTAAAAAAAGGTATGGGGTTCTATCTTGGTGTCAACTAACTATAAGGGCAAGAGGAATTAAGGCGCACTATTGGAATGCATGAAGAAGTGGTTTGATGAGAGAGCTCTCAAACAATGTACATCCATACCCTTAATAGTATCGTGGCTAACTAGTTAGCTAGGAATGCAAGCATTTTTTAAGGTAAGAAGAATCATTCCTCTTTTTCAAGTGAAACACCAAATAATTATTTTACTTCAAGAATTTAGACTTTCAATTTCCAACATAGGTAGGTGTACTAGAGGTAAACAAGTGGCAACCATGGGCCTTTTTCAACGTGTTTGTAAAGGAAAACACATATTATCTGGTGCTAAAGGAGTGATCTTCCTCTCTGATTCTCATAAAGTTTCCTTCATAGTATGTCTAGGGGAGGGCATAGATAATCTAGTAGAATGGAGAGATTTAGAAATTATTTTAATATTGGTTGTGGAATGGGGTATTACTTGCATTTAAGTGATGAGGGACTCAAATTTGGTCATTGACGGATACTGCATCCACTTGCATGAAAAATGTCATTTTGAGGCCATTGTTTAATCTAGTAAAGGCTCTAGAAGTTAATTTCTTAGCCATTTTATATTTATAGAGAGCTCAACATGGAAGTAGATACTCAATCCAAAAGAGCATTAGAGTTATTAGAGGTTATATAGGAGATTAATAAAGAAGAATCTAGTGTTTCTCTCCCAAATTCTTTGAGATCCTTGTATAGTACTTGATGTTCAAGTTCTTCTCTTAGAGGTTTTCTTTTTCATTGAATATTTTGTTCTTTTATCAATATGTGGGGATTTTTTACTATGAGGTTTATGAATGAAAAGTGGGTTATAAAGTATTTTTTTTATAAATATTATGGAAGACTATACTTAACATAAACTATGCATGTGGAATTTTTTGTTTTTATGTTGGGTATGATATCCCACTCTACTGAAGTTGCACATTAGAGTGTTCTATGTACATGTTCTGAATGTAGATTTGTTATTACTGAAATAAAGTTGGAAATTTTTTCCTGCGAAAAAATACATGCATATATATATGTATGTATGTATTTCGTTCTTTTATCAATATTTTTTCTAGGAAAAAATATATGGATGCATGTGTGCCTATTTGTTTTGTCTTTTTATTAATATGTGATTTTTTTTACTACGAGGTTGATGAATAGCGGGTTCCAAAGTTTTTTTTTTAAGTATTATGGAACACTGTACTTAAGGGAAATTATGCCTATGTACTTTTTAGTTTCTATTTTTATGTTGTGTATGATTCCCACTCTAATTTTGATGGATTTGAACATTAGAGTGCTCTATGCACATGTTATACGTATGTATGGATGTGTATATGTGTGCATGCACATGTGCCCCTAATATGAACTTATGTTTTATTTTCCATGCTACTAGGGTGAA
>ML791772.1:331448-354154 GCA_009831015.1 Picea engelmannii | reverse complement strand
CCCCCCCCCCCCCTAAGTGTGGTAGGTGTGTCCAACAAAGATTATATCTAAAATATTTCCCAACATCAAATTTCTATAAACATCGTTATGATTTCATGAAGAGAGATAAAACAAAAATAAATGGAAATACTCAGAGTAAGAAACCATAACAAAACTACACTAAGATATTAAAAATCAATCGTTACATTTTCATTCATAAGAAAAATATGGAATAAGAAATTTCAAGATATGACATTTTGAAAAAATATGGATTTTTTAAAGTGTAGTATGTGTATGTATTGAATACTTCAATTAAATTTTGTAAAACACATTAGAAAAGTAAATAATCAATTAAGTTGTCTAATATAGCCTAATTAATTTATGTATTGAGTTGTAAACACAATTACTATAGATATATGATGTTGTTTACAAATTGTTTAGATGAGTAAGCATTATCCAAAATAATTCAAACAAATTGAAGACTTAAATCCCTACTATAGAAAACAAGAGCAAAGTAATCAAGGGAGAAAATATAGGTAATTAATTGGCATGGTCACACATTATCATGGTACTAGTAGCTTTGGGAATTTTTGATAGGATATTTAGACACTTAGGAGTTAGTTAATATCTACTTTGTCTAATGTGTCATTAGGTAAAAATGTGTTTCTTAGTGTGTTTCTTTAGTATGCATTAGTATGCATTTGTAGTTAGGAAATCCAATGGTCACGATATGTTCCTAACATAGAGTGATCCGACGGTTTATACTCTCCTTGATCTTAACGACCATTGATCTATGGCTTAGCACCCAATTGGTCCATGATATCTATTTAAAGAGCATGGAGAGTCATTTTCTGATGATCGATTGTGAGAATCTCTCTTGCAAAATCTCTTTGTAATCTTTTTCTTTTGCATTATTAAACTGCTCCAAGTGGCCGCATTGGTTGGGGCTGTGGATGTTTCCCCGTAGGGGTTTTACCACTTGAAAAAATCGGTGTGTTTATCTTTGATCTGGTTATGTGAGTGGTTACTGAAGGTGTTCTTCCTCTGTTGGAATACATGTGTTTTCGAACATGGTATCAAAGCCTATTTGAAGACTCTCTCCTGTTGTAGATCGAGATCGTGAAGCCGATTGTCTCATCTCCATTGTCTGTCATTTCCATACATTTTTGGGCTAAGAGGACTGTTCCATTTCATCCATAGTTCTCGTTTCAGTTAGGAACACTTTTTGTTTCACTTGAAAAGGTTTCCGTTTGCCTAAAATACGGTATTTCAGTCTGATCCAGAGGTATAAAGCCTAAATACGCATTTTAAAATTTTTTCCAGAGTATCATTTTGGTTTTATTTTGGTTTTGTATTATTTATTTCTGGGTTTCTAATCTTTTAGATCTGCATATGCGCTTTTCCCCGTGCCCTATGCGATCTCGGAAAATCAGAAACATATAGGAAAAGATGCATCTTCCGGGTAAGCTAACCAAGATCTAACCCTTGTTGTCATCAAGAAGGGGAATTTTTTTCTTGTGTGAAAAGAGTTTTTTTTTAGAACGCTCTCCAAGGCCATCAACAACAACAACAACAATCATCTTCCTAAAAAATACAGTATGTTTTTCTAGACCATTTCGTTAAAAGTTGCCTTATTAAGTAAGAGGTCTTGAGTTCAAGTCTCTCTTTTGTTACCTTTTTTTGAAAAAGTTCATGCTTACTTTTCTTTTATAAAGTAACTTCATTGTAAAAGTGATCCCCACTTCTCTTTATAAAAGTGAGTCACTTCATGAAACAACTTACACTATCACGTGGTCATTTGGTTACTGTTTATGTTTTTTTTTTAAAGGGCATAACTCTCACATCCGAAGTCCGTTTTCAGTGCCATTTTTTTAAAACCACATAACGTTTCGAGATCTTTCCATCAAGATCATCATTTTCAGTTTTTAAATCCATATTATCTTCATATTTAATATGATTTCTACAAGTAATCTCTTGCTTACTAGCACCAACTACTTCCAATGGAAATCTCATATGGAAGACTTATTAATAAGTAAAGGCTTGTACCAGATTACCTTGGGAAAGGAAAAATAACCCACTGATGATGATAAGAAAGTCAAATGGGCTAATAGGAGTTGTTATCACATAAATTTGCCTTGGGTATTTTATCCCTTAGGTTTAATTTTTTATCCTTTAGACTTTAGGTTTGCTTTATTTTTCTTTGTGTGATTTGCTTAGGTTAGCTTCAACAAATATAGATCGTGGTTTTGGCTCATTTTTGGCCCGCACATAGATTTTACATCTAGGTTCATTTTAAGGATTATGGTTTTGACTCACCTCATTACTTGACATAAAGAATAATCCATCCCATGATCTTTATGACTTGACACATCACTCCATCCCCTCATACCATTTATCCTTGCCATCCTGTCCCTATGTCCGATCAAAGGTGGGTCAAATCAAATTTTTGAAAAAGGTGTTGCCAACTCACTAGGAGTTTCCATAGCACACTCTTTGTCCTTTGATCCTTGCCATAATTTTTCATAATCCGTTGAGGTCATGATCTACCTTGTTTTCAACGTCATTGTTTGTTAAATATGGATATTGAGATCTGGTTATTAATGAGTTTGCTAACGGTTTTGAGTATTTGATTTTTCTCTCAAACTTGGCGCTGCTGAAATCGCTAGTTCAGACCATTTGCAGGCTGTGCTACGGGATCAACTACCAAGGATGAATTGGAGGCTGAGGTGGACATGGTTGTTTCCTAACCGGTTGCATATCCTCCACTGTCAGTCACATATCATGGTATTCCGTGGGCTGCCTCCATTGCATAGAAAAGTATTGAGATATCTCCTGCCTGAGCTTTTGGTAGCACCCGATGCTGCAGAATACTCCCTCCTTCATCCATTCGCATATATAACTTTCCTCTCATAGACTTTTCAATCATTGTCACCTGGTTTTCATCTATTGTAGAGGCCAATTCGTTTTTCTCCTGAATATTGAATACCCGTGCAATCACCTGGTCCCTGTGTGCACACTGCGCTACAAAAAGACGCTGCTAAACCACACTACACATCCCCTGTTTTCATGCAATGTGGTTTAGTTGGATTGGAGTGCTACCTTTTGGTAATCAAAGACCCCTACATTAGAATTTTGTTTCATTGTATCATCACTCTTTCAACTTGAGATCTGCTGGTAGTAAGGAGAATTGCAGTGCCTACCTTTCCAAAGATTTGATGACCATGGTGGGGTGACATAAGATGAACAATGTATCCCTGCCTTCCTTAACTAAGAGTCTCTTTCTCCCAATTTTTAAAGAAAGGACATCAAACTAGTCTATTGTTAAATCAAGGTGAGTTAGAGGAAAATACTGAGAGAGAGTAGCCATTATCAAGTGTCATTTTTCTCATTGAGATCTGCCTCTATTTGTTTCCTTACCCCTCACTACACCACAACCTTTGATCACTTGTCTTTATCCATGGAGACACCTCATAAGAAGAAATATCACAAGGGAGGAAGTGTGTTCAGGACTAAACCCTCTGACATGCACCTTTTTGATGCTGAGCTAATGGTCAGGGAGGTTTTTCAAAGGGTTGGATGCCTCTTTTTTTTTCAAAACATGCAGAGGGGACACCCTGAAGTAGTAAGGCAATTTTCATTACATTTTGATGGCATCAAGACTAAGGTGGGAGACCTTGAGTTTGAGGTATCTGAAGCCTCTATTGTAGAAACCAATGGGATTCCTAATACTGGTGAGAGGTGGTTTAAATCCATGATACTAAATTCTGCCTTCTCCAAGGACTTCCTCAAATCAGATTATCAGACAAACAATTTGTCCAAGGGAGTGCCTAGAAGCCACCTAGTTGAAGATTTAGACAAAATGATGAAGATCATATGTAGATACTTCATGTGTGAGGGAAGGTTTAACATGTTATACCAATACCATATAAGGCTCTTGCTACATTTTACTGGTAAATATGAAATGAATATCCCTTTCTACCTTTTGAGGAGCATGGGGAAGATGTCTGATAGAGTCCAAGCCAAGTCCAAGGCTGTGGACACTAGTGTCTTTCATTCTGGAATGATCAGGATGTTGGTGATAGAAGAATTGAAGAAGAGGAACATTCCCTAGGAACAATTCATTATCTATGCCCACATGTAGCTGGACATAGCTTCTACTCCTTAGTCTAAGATGCAAAGTCCCTTGCCATCTACTAGTGCTGCTCTAACAGAAACAAGCAAGAAAAGAAAGAGAAAATCCTTTTCTATGTCCATTTGATTCAATTTCTACATTACCCAAAACGATATGCAGCTCCATGAATTCATCCTCATGGTTGTAGGATCCCTCTGCATCCTCCATATCTATAGTCCTCATATTGTACCTACTCTATTATTATTGTATCCTTATTTATGAAAAATGTGTATCCAACAAAATTGTGTTAGATTAAACAAATAATAGCAATTTTGGAAATTACACATCATTACCATCTCTTTAAGTCCACCAGATGCCTTCTTTTGATTTGGTCAGAAATTATTCTACCCAAATATAAATTTTGGGTGAATAAAATCAGTCTTCTCTCCAATATCTTTCTATTGACTAATCTCTTTCTCAATTTTGATCTCTTAGTAGAAAGTTATGGCTTCCTGAAGTTAGCAGTTTTACCCCTTTTGTATTGTCCGAATGGTACAATAATCCTCAAAATCCAACTTTAGACACATGTAGAATAAATTCTATGAGGATATGGGGAATATTTTGTATTGGTATAGATAGTATCTCTATTGGAGACCACTAAAAATATTTCATATTTGAAATCTAATTCTCCAGTTACCTTATGCAAGAATATATAATTGAACACTTTGTACTTTTTCACCTTTCCCAGACTTAATTTTTTTTAAATATCATGATCCTTGCTGAGTGGCATCCTTGATTATGTGGAATGAAACATGTTTGCTGATGTGGTAGTTGGGTCCAGGTGTCCAAGATAATGAGTGGATTGTTTACAAAAGGATAACCTGACATAATGAAATGACGAGGAAAATGGGGAAAGAGGAAGGCATACTGCATCGACATGAAGAAATTTCTTAACAAGATATCAATCTAATGAATGCATTCATATAAGGAGAAAAAACAACAACAAAGGGATAATACGACACAAAGACATGACAATGCTAATAAGGAAAGGAGAAAATAATGCGTAGGAATGAATAACATCCTCCCATCCGAGAAATAGAACCTAGGTGGAGAAGATAACATTCCATCCTACAACCACACAAGCTTGATCCAATTGAAAATTTATTCTTTATCTCTCGTGTTAAAACCACTGACATATTCTCCTATCTAACATGTTAAATGCATCCATATAAAGCAACCTATTAAGTCACCAACCATATTATTTATGACTTTCTTCAAGCCTATGAAGTTTTTCTCTTCAATGTAGATGTAATTAATTGCAATTATAAGTAGGACGTGTTGACGATCTCCAATAGACAACTATGCAACTTCTCTGGTGTAGAGAATAATGGACTATGGTCTGAGTCAAGACTGTAAACCTTCTTTAGTGGCAAATTGGTTATGATCTCTTCTACCTTGGTAAGAGAGAGCACATTATATTTAGTAGTTTTGAATTAAACTCTTGGAACAATCCCATAGCGCTCCTCTATGGTCTCTAGGCTCATGTTCATCATTGAAATTTTTGGAAATGGTTAGAGTAACAAAGAAGCCACAATGAAATCCTTTTAACATTAAATTATATTTAGGAATTCTCATTTCAAAGATTAATCGATAAATAATAAATGGTTATAAATGCACTTAACAATGTCGAGGTTGTGTCGTAGAAGTAATCCTTCTGAATATTTCTAGACACGAGTGAAAATGTCAGAGGTTCTCCAATTCCATTACCAAAGTTATATTCAATATTCTCAAGAATATTTTTGTCTGGATCGATCTACAAAGGAAATCAATCACTCTCAATTATATATATATTTATATTTTATTAAGTGTACCTATGTAAGAGATAACATCCTTACAATATCCTTTTCCTACATCATGGATACTCCACCCTGAAACATAAGAGCACACACATAGATTGTTACCGCAATGAGATGTGGGAAATATTCCAATCCACAGGCTAAGGTAACACCTTCGATGTTGTTTCCCACTAACACTATCTTAGTTTTCCATAGAAATTAGAAAGTTTTGTTAGACATAGAGAAGATGAAAATGTAAAGTGATACCATGACAAATTATTGCAGATTTGGGCCATCCAACAAGCATGGAAAAAATTCAATTGTTTAATTTTATTCATGCCCATTAGATTCCTAAATATGCAATTGAAATAATCTCAGGTTGACAGATACTACAGAAAATTTAAATTAACAAAGGCCCAAAATACTTGTGTTCCCTCAAGACTTTCAATTTTAGCGTGCTCTCCATAGTTTCAATTTCAATTGTTGTGTGATATTCTCTCCACACCATAAATAATTGAAAAAAATGTTTTAAAAGGCATTGAAATGAAAATCACTTAGATCCATCTAAACACAAGTTTAATATGTATTTAGCGGCTGAGAAGCTTAAACAAAAGTTTAGTATGTATTTAATGGCCGAGAAGCTAAAACACAAGTTTAATATGTATTTAGCGGCCAAGAATCTTAAATTAGTATATATAATTGGTCATATTTGTGAGTTGGATGAAGACACATTATTCCTTATAGAGTCAATACACTACATTATTACTTACACATAGGCCCAGATAGTTTATTGATGATCCAAATCTCACACTACCTCAACGAGCCATGAACCTCATCACATTAAATAAATACTAACATATTCTTGAGACCCTAACCAATGCCTAGTTACCAAATATATGTTATTTTCATAGTTATCTAGTCATAAGTTGTACTATCTATATAATTATACTTTGAAGTCGGGAGTGCTTATGTATGATATATTGAAACACTATTTAGTTGAAAAAAATCCATTGAATATTTTTGTCATCCCTTTTTTTTTAAGAAGGTGGTGAAACCTATCATAACTCAGTTTTTAACTAGTAGTGAGGATAACCATCCTTGGGTGTTATTCGTGAATGTAGGATAACTCAAAACTATTTATCTAGGAGGATCTCTGTATTATGTTTCCTTCATAGATGATTTTTCCATAAAGACGTGGCTACATTTCCCAACAAAGAAATCAAAGTATTTTGATAAATTCAAAGAGTTCAAATATATTTTGGAAAACCGTATAGATAAGAATATCAAGATGATAAGAACTAACAATGGAGGTGAGTTCCATGGAAAGGATTTCGAGAAATTATGCAATAAGTATGGTATAATACATCAAATACCACACCATATACCCCACAACAAAATGTAGTTGTTGAATGAATGAACAAGACATTTGTGGATAAGGCAAGGAGTATGCTCAATGGTTCCAAGCTCGCAAAAGAATTTGGGTAGAGGGAGTCGACAATACAAAATATTTGGTAAATAGGTTTCCATTAATGCTATTCAACTTAAATCTACATGAGGTATGGTTTGGTAAGAATCCTTCGCTTTCACATATCCAATTCTTGGGCTATGATGGATTTTTTCATCTTCCTAAGGAAAAGAGGAAGAAGATGGATAATAAGGAAATCAAGTGTATTTTCATTGGTTACAAGGATGGAATGAAAGGATACAAACTGTGGGATCCATTTTTGAGAAAAAAATGTATAATAAAGATATGATATTAAGGAAAGCTAGAGGAACTTCCAAGTCTGAAGAGGTTAAAACAAAGAAAAAACCAATGAAGTCGATGTTTGAGCTGAGGAACAAAGAACATGATTAAGATGATTCGACTAAATTAGATGAAGAGGTGGAACATGCGACGCTAGTTGTAAGGACATATGAACAAGTACAAAAACTAGCTGAAAGGTATAGTTCACCTAATTCCCATTTTTCTTTTGTGTTATCCACTATTGATGATGAGCCCAAGTTGTTTAGGGAGGTAGTAGACTGAGTAAAGGGTAAGCTTTGGAAGGATGTCATGGTCAAATAAATGGAATCCTTGAAAAATAATGAGACATGGAATTTGTTTGAGCTACCTATTGGAAGGAAACCTGTTAGTAGCAAGTGGGTGTTAAAGAAAAAATTGAATGCAACAAGTCAAGTTGAGAAGTTCAAATCTTGACTGGTAGTGAAAAGGTATTCCCAAGTCGAGGGAGTCAACTTCTATGAGATTTTATATCCTATTGCAATGTCTCTAGATGCAACATTTGATATTGAAATAAAGAAAACGAATGTGAAGAAAACATTCCTACATGGGGACCTTGAATAAGAAATTTACCTGAAACAACCTGAAGGATTGACAGTAAAAGGAAAGAAATATTTGGTATGCAAATTTAAATGATCCCTTTCTAGTCAAAAGCAATCACCAAGGATGTTGTACCAAAAATTTGACATATACATCTTTAGTATGGGATTCATGAGAAGCAAGGATGATCACTATGTATATTCCAAGGATGAAGGTGTTCATTTCATATATGTAGCATTATATGTTGACGACATGTTGCTAGTCGGGAACAACATGGATGAAATAAAGGAGGTGAAAATGCAGTTGTCCTCCAAGTTTGACATGAAGGATATCGATGCAATTAATTTCATTATAGGAATGGATATCAATAGAATTTGAGTATTTAGAAATATTTGGTTAAATAAGAGAAAGTACATTGAAATAGTCTTGAAGTGTTTCAACATGCAGGATTTAAAAAATTTCAAAGTACTGATTCCCATGGGAGAAAAACTAATTGCTAAATAGTGTCCAAAGACGTGGGAATAAATAGAGGACATGGAACATCTTCCCTATGCTAGTTAGTTTGATCTATGCGATGGTCTGCAATCGAAAAAATATTTCTCATGTCATGGGAGTGTTGAGAAATACATGTCGATACCTGGGAAAGATAACTGGACTGTTGTCAATAAAGTGTTAATGTACTTGCGTGGAATAACAAAATATGCAATCAATTTCCAAGGGAAACCTGAAACTGATAGGGAATTAAATGTACATGGCTTTTTCAATGCTGATTGGGCTGGAGATATGGATTGACGAAGGTCAACTAGTGGATATGTGTTCAATATGTTCAGTAGAGAGATCAACTGGATGATTAAGAAACAAGAGGGCATAACCTTGTCGAAAATAGAATTTGAGTACATGTCAGCTAATCATGCAAGAAAAGAAGCAATATCGATGCATCAACTATGTTCAGGGAATAGATTTGGGAAGAAAACTATGGAGATAAATTTTGACATTCAAAGTGCAATATTTATGGAAATTAACCCAACTTACCATTCTAAGACGAACCATATTGATGTACAATACCATTTTGTCAGTGTTAAGTTCTATAAAAAGCCCCATGTTATTTATAAAACTCATTATTAATGCCTAGATATTGAATTATTACATTTTTAGTGTTATATTTGTATGAGGATAGAACCCTTCATTGCGCCCCTACATTATAATTGTACCCTTTGTCTCCTATATATACGAAGGAGACCTAGTCTTAGGATAATCTTATCTCATCTCATATTGTATTATGAATTGGATATATTGTAAAAGGAGGTTTCCCCTCTAAGTGGACTATATTCATTGAATTTGTATCATTTTTAATGCATTTGATCATAACATTTGACATCATATCTCACGATCCTAGGGTTTTTCTCCTCCAACTGAGACACTTTGGCATTTTCACTTTAACGTTTTTTGCTAGGATGTTCTAGACCATAAAGTTTTGAGAAAACTAATTTGAAATATCAAGGTACAGGTGGTAAAACATTTAAGTTCTAGTTACGTATAATTTCATATATATAGCCTATGGAATATAGGGTTTGTGACTCATCTTGAAATCAGTTTTGAACAAGTCATTTTGGAATTTTCGCTATAAATATTTTTCTAGGAAATTTCAGATAGTGAAATTTTCTATAGAATGAGGAGAAATGTCATATTATAGGTGGTAAAAATTTCAAATTATTTTTTTTCTATACACTTTTGGATAAATAGTCCATGGAAGACAAGGCTTGGACCTAATTCTGAAATCAATTTTAAAATATTCATCTTGGCATTTTCACTGTAACTTTTTTTCTATGAAGTTTCAGACTCGAAAATTTTCAAAATCCTAAGGAGCCATAGAAAATTATATGTGGAAAATTTTTAATATTTTGAGGTATTATAATTTGTGAGATATATCTTTTGCAATTTGGAATTGTTTACTAATCCTGAAATTAGTTTTCAATAAGACATTTTGGTATTTTCACTATAACGCTTTATCTATGAAGGTTCAGACTGCGAATTTTTTAGGAGTTTAAGAATCCATATTAGAATGCTACATGCCAAAATTCCAGACTGATAAGGGTTCAAATTTTAGATATATATTAGTATAAATATCAATCATATAAATGTACTCAAAATTAGGGTTTTAAAGGTACATAACTTACAATTGTCATAACTTTTAATTGGAAGATTTGTTTTTGGTGATTCAAAATTTGTGATAAAGAGAAAACAAAGGAGTATTATTTTTATTTTATCACATGGAAAAGGTTTCTATAATAAATAATACTAGTACTCATTATAAAAACTCAAGCATGACTCTCGAAGAAAATGAAGACTTAAAAAACCGGCTAACCCAATTAAAGAACATAGTTGATGAAATGAGTGTTAGTATGCTAAAATAAGTGGATTTAACACATTCTCAGGAATACCTTAAAAGAATGTTGGAAGATCAAATAAAAAATAAGATGGATGAAAATAAGGAAGAGATGGAAATAAATATGGAACAAATGGAACAAAAGATGGATGGAAAGTTGGAACAAAAGATTCTAGAAGCCTTATATGGGAGGTCCATAAAATTGATAAGGGGTCTAAATGGACTCATGAAAATAAAGGTAGTGTTCAAGTTGGAAAACTTTACAATAATAAGAATATTCCAAGGGGATTTAACTCCAATGGAGTTACTTATGTATGGATTCTAAAAGGAGTGAACCTTCCCAAGGTTGAATTAAGAAAGTTTGATGGAACAAAGGTTTTTACTTGGGTCAACCAAATAGAGAAATATTTTGAACTTCATAATATTATGAATGATAAGCAATGCATTCACATAACAACTTTTAACTTTGAGAATAATCCATATCAATGGTATCAAGGGGTAGTTACAAGGAAGTTTCGTTTTTATCATTATACTTGGGTTTTATTTACAAGAGACTTGGAAGCACAATATGGGAAAGTTTGGGAACATGACTACTTTAGTCAACTGACAAGAATCAAGAACTTAGGTGATATTGAAGATTATAATTTAGAATTTCAAGTATTGCCCACAAGGGTGGATGACATAAGTGATGACCATTTGTTGGAAGCTTACATGGGTGGATTAAAATAAGACAATAACCATGGGATTTTCCTAGAACCTCCTAAAATATTATGGATGTTATGCAATTTTCTCATAATATTCAATCCAAGAATAATGATACACACAAGACTACCATTGGATCATTTTATAGAATCATTTGAAACCACATATGCTCAAGAAGAATCATTGTCCTTAGTTACATCCCTTTCCCTACTTGTAGGAGAAAAATCCCCCTTTTCCTCCCTAAAAATATCTTAAATATATTTTTCTTGATTTATGTGACTCTCCTTAATGAAACTCCCACACATATGTGAATTTATAGTTATCAACATGCGTACATGTTAAATTGGCTCAAAAAACATAAAAATATACCGATATTTTGAGCAGAGTTAATGGGTTCTCTAGGTTCCCGGCCTCTTGTAGCCCGTTCATAATTACTCCAACCATAAAAAAGGAGTATAAAAGAGATCCTTGGGATGGATGACGATCATATCAAAGAAATGCACCCTTATGCTGGCATTTTCCTTCTATCCCTACAAGTGCTATTTTCCCCTTGCATTTGATATTGTCATCTTCCCCCTAAAAACCCTTGTTTTCAGGATTTATGTTTCCCGCTATATTTTCAGGAAGAAATCCATTACTTCCTTGGACTTGTTGGAACACAAAGCCTTGGAGGTTGTGCTTGTCATCTCTGGACTTGGGTGAAGAAACTTGGAGCCTAGTTTTAGGACTATGCCGCAACAGTTACAGGTTGTAACCAAATTCTATGTTGTTTTTAATAAAATATATCTCATTCTCGTCCATTTCTATTTGTTGATTCATGATTTTAATGGGACTATTTTATGTCTTCCTCTAAATATATTATGCAAATTGAAATGATCATGTATAGTTATTTAGCATATAACTACCTATTTATAGTTTATTTCTTCTTTTTTTGTGGGAGTTTTCAAAGGATAGTTGCGCAAGAGTTTTGGAGAGAAAGTTCTTTAGTGGGATGAACTTCGAAAGCTGGGTTCCATGTATGTTCTCTTTCATATATTTCAAAATTTAATTATTGCAAGTAATTATTTTTAATTAATTACTTATTTTGATTCTGAGAGAAGTCTTTTAGGGAATCGCTCTGTTGTGGAATTGACCCATAGCCATAGGACTTATATTTCCATAACATAGCGTACACATGAATAAGAGATATTTTTTGGGTTCATAATACAACTGTACAACAACCAACAAGGTTGACACCTCAACAAATGGATGAAATAAGAACACAGGGACTATGTTTCAATTGTGATAACAAGTACAATAATGGGCATAAATGCAGTGAGAAGAAATTATTCTACATAGACTATGAA
Source organism: Picea engelmannii (assembly GCA_009831015.1). NCBI lineage: Eukaryota > Viridiplantae > Streptophyta > Pinopsida > Pinales > Pinaceae > Picea > Picea engelmannii. Next base: position 341,475 of record ML791772.1, on the reverse strand, counting down.
GAGGAAGAAGATTAGGAATTTGAACCATCACAAGGTCAATATATAGAAGATACTATTCCAATGATATATTTTCATGCATTATCCGACATCATTACTCCACAAACCCTCAAGATACAAGGATACATAAAAAAGAAGAAGGAAACAATGTTTATTGATTCTGGTAGTACCCATAACTTCATCAATTACAAATTATAAAAATATCTCAATTTCTTTATATTTATTGCACCATAGTTTCAAGTAATGATTGCAGATGGAGGTGCCACAAATTCTTCTAGGAAGTGACATAGTATTAAGCTCAATATGGGGGATTATTTTTTGGATAGTCCCATTATTTCCATACAAATGGGTGGTGATGATGTTGTATTAGGGGTCAAATGGTTACAATCATTGAGAACAATGGCCCTTAATTTTCAATATATTTTCATGAGATTTTCCTCAAAAGGAAAGGAATTTGATCTTAGAGGTATACAAGGGAAATCCTCTAAGGTGATAATTTCTAATAGGATGACAAAATTACTCAAAAAGGGACACCTTGGTGTAATTTCACAATTGTGCTCACTAGATGTTTAAGAATATATATCATCTAATCCATTGGATATACAAATAGTTATCAACAATAATTCGAAGGTATTTGGAGAAATTCCTAAGGGTATTCCACCTTCTCGAGATCATGAACATGTTGCTCATTTGCATCCAAGAAGTATACCACATAACATTAGGCCTTACAGGTATCCATATGCACAAAAGAGTGATATTGAGTGTATGATCCAAGAAATGTTAAAGGCCGACATTATTCAGCCTAGCCAAAGTTATTTCTCTTAACCAATGGTGATGGTTACAGAAAAGGATGGTTCATTGAATATGTGTCTAAATTATAGAAAATCTCAACAAAATGACCATCAAACATAAGTTTCCTATTCCTATAATTGATGAATTATTAGATGAATTGCTTGGAAAAATTTTCTTTACTAAGTTAGATCTTCATTTGGGATGTCATCAAATGAAAATGAGGGAGGAAGATGTTCCCAAAACAACTTTTAGAACACATTAATGCCATTATGAGTTTTTGGTTATGACGTTTGAACTTACTAATGCACCTTCAACATTTCAAATTTCGATGAGTTATATTTTCAATACCTTATAAAATTTGTGTTAGTATTTTTTGATGCAATACTAATATAAAACAAATATTGGGAAGATAATTTACAACATGTTGACAGAGTATTACAACTATTGGAAGAGCAATGAATTTATGCAAATTCTTCCAAGTGTTCCTTTGGGGTTCAAGAAGTGGAATATTTGGGTCATATTGTATCTCATGAAGGTGTAAAAGTGGAACCTAACAAAATTAAAGCTATGAGGGAAGATAATTAAAGCTATGGGTTATGACATTTGGACTTACTAATGCACATTTAACATTTCAATGTTTGATGAATTACATTTTCAAGACCTTCATTATAAAATTTGTGTTAATATTTTTTGATGACATACTAATCTATAAAAAACCTTGGGAAGAGAATTTACAACATGTTGAGAGAGTATTACAACTATTGGAAGAGAAACAAATTTATGAAAATCCTTCCAAGTTTTCCTTTGGGGTTCAAGAAATGGAATATTTGGGTAATGTTGTATCTCATGAAGGTGTAAAAATTGACCCTAACAAAATTAAATCTATGAGGGAATGGCTAATTCCAAAAACCTTGAAGAAACTTTGAGGATTATTAGGATTGATAGGCTATTACTACAAGTTTTTCAATAACTATGGTCAAATAGAAGCACTTCTAACAACATATCAAATAAAGAAGCATTTTCTTAGACTCAAGAACCAACCAAATATTTTGAAAAACTTAAGGAGGCTATATGTACAACTCTTGTCCTAGTCACACCTAATTTCACAAAAACATTTATTACAGAGTGTGATGCCTTAGGCCATGACATTGTGTAGTTTTAATGCAAGAAGGAAGGACCCTTGCCTTTGAAATCAACCAACTTAAAGGAAAAAACCTACTCAAACCCACTTATGAAAAAAAAATGTTGGCCATACTACATGCACTTAAGAAATGGAGCCCTTACCTAATAGGAAGACACTTAAAAGTGAAAATTGATCATTATAATTTGAAGTACTTCTTGGAGAAATGATTATCTTTAGAAGAGAAACAAAATTGGGTTACAAATATGCTAGGATATGACTTTGAAATTATCTACAAAAAGGGAAAAATAATGGTGTGGAAGATGACCTTTGAAGGAAATAAGAAGAAAAGGAAGGTTCACTATGTGTTATTTCTATTCCACAACCTAATTGGGTCGAAGAAGCCTAATCTTTTCTTGTGTACATGAACCATTTCCTACCCCATTTAGCGATGGGGTACTAGATCAAGTAGAGATAAACAAAGCGTATCCCTTAACATATGGTTTTTCTGGATACCATCAGGTTCGAATCGCCGAAGGAGACAAGAAAAATATGACCTTCAAGACCGAGTGGGGATCATTTTCCTATAATGTGATGTGTTTTGGGCTCAAGAATTCCCTATTTGTGTTATCTCGGATAGTGATTGCATCATTCTACGACTGCATTCATAACCTTCTTGAGGTATACCTAGATGATTGGACTGTGTATAACTTACTCAAGAAGCACATCGGACTATTACGACTGATGTTGGATCGTTGTAGATAGCTACAAATTTCCCTTAATCTGAGAAAATGTATTTTTTGTGTACTCTTTGGGAATCTACTAGGACATATAGTTTGTAGGGGAGGAGTGCTAGTTGATCCTATGAAAGTTGTAGTAATCCTCAATATGCCTCCTCCTAGCACTGCCAAACAATTTCAAACTAATTTGGGCCATACTAGATACTATCACATGTTTATTAGGAATTACACATGTATAAAAGAACTTTTGGAAGAAATACTAAATAAATTTGAATAATTTCGTTGGACTCACGAATGTGATAAAGCGTTCGACCTGCTAAAAGAGAATTTGAGTACTGCACCTATTTTAACTTATCCTAATTGGAAAATTGAGTTCCATGTGCACATTGATGTCTATGTGATTGCGTTGGGTGCTATTATGGCACAACCAGGGGAAGGAAATATTGATCATCTTGCCTACTTTTCCAAATGAAATCTTTCCCGGGCTGAGTGCAACTATACTACAACTGAAAGGGAAGGTTTGGAAATGGTTTATGCTTTATAAAAGTTTAGAAATTATTTGTTAGGAAATCATTTTAAGTTTTTTACTGACCACTCTACTTTGAAGTATCTGGTTAACGAATTTGTGTTAGAAGGTTCAATTTTCATATAATTTTTATTTCATGAGTTTTATTTTGAGTTAATTTTCAAGACTCGTAAACTAGATGTGGCACCAATCATATGTCTAGACTATAGATGGGACAAAGTGGAAGAGTTGTATATGATCAAATCCCTAATGAAAATATTTTTCATATTGATTTTATCCATGATTATCTATTGGACATTGCATTATTTTTAGCCATTGGTACTATGTCGACGGGCTATTAGTCAACTCAAAAAATGCACCTAGTGATTCATGTAGCAGACTAACAACTAATTGCAGGCCAATTGTACAAATTATGATTGGAAAAAATCTTGAAGAAATGTGTTATATACCATGAAAGACATAATATTCTATGGGAATGTCATAGTGGAGTGGCAGGAGGACATGTTGGAAGCAAGGCTACTACTGTGAAGATCTTACAATAAAGGTTATGGTGGCCGACAGTGTTTAAATATGATAAGGAATATTCTTGGGCCTACGATGTATGTCAGAGAGTGGGGAAGACATATCATCATGATGAGTTACCTCTGCCCATTGTCCATGCATTGCAAGCATTTGAAAAATGGGTTGTCGATTTTATTGGTCTGATAAACCCCCCTACCATGCATTCCAAGGAAAGATACATAATTGCTACAACTGATTACCTGACTCGATGGAATGAAGAAGAGTTTGTTCAGAATTTCTCTATAGCCACAAAAACACTATTTATCTTTCAAAATATTATTACCCGGTTTGGTTGTCCTCGAAGCTTGACTAGTGATCAAGAAGCCCACTTTGTTAGTGAAACTATCACAACCCTTACAAGAGAACTTATAATTTATCATCATGGAGCAGTCCCTACCATCCACAGGATAACAGAATAGTGGAAGCATTTAATAAAATCTTGGAGATGGGGCTGACTAAATTCTATTGCACAAATCAGGATGACTAGGATGAGCAAGTTCCAACTATGTTATGGAATTACTAGATTACCATATAGAAATTAAATAGGTATACTCATTTTCAACTAGTATATGGCAGAGAAGCAATTGTGCCAATTGAGTTTCTCACCCCAAGTTTATTCATTGCGCAAGATACTAAGATTACATATGATGAATCACTTTTTGAGTGGGTCGAAGAACTGATGGAACTTGAGGAAGCTAGGTTCTTAGCATATTTTCATCATACCATGGAGAAATCCTGACAAAAGGCCTAGCATGATCGATATATAAAGTGTAAATTGTTTTTTCAAGGTGACCTAGTTCTATTATACGACAACAAGTATCAGAAGCATACGGGGAAGTTACAGAGACATTGGCTTGGACCTTTCATAGTTGCAGGAATTTGTGACTCTGGAGTTGTCAAATTAACATAATTCGATGGAATTATTTGACCTGACTAGGTGAATGGAGCACGCCTAAATCCCTACCTTCCTGCCTCATAAACAAATTTTTGGTATGCTCCTATCTCTGAGAGTGAGTTTCATAGGTAGGCTCTATATTTCTATATGTGTTTTCTATTTGTCTCTATTTTCCATTTCTGTCTTTGTTTTTCCATTTATATCAATAAGATAGCAATGTGGTCTATGCTCATGTGTCCTAGAGTTTAGTGTCATTTCCAATTCGTCTATCCTAGATATTCACTTTGTGATCAGGGAGGTCTCACTCACATCATCTCGTACTTAACGTTGTCAAAGTTTAATTTCACGCCCTAGTGTCATCACGTGGATCATTACAAGTCATTAGTATGTTTTACTTGTCATCACGTTACTACCTGTCATCATCAATTAACTATTAACACATGTCTATCCTTTTTCTGGTTTACCATTGACATGCTCATTACTTTCCCGAGATGATATGATGTCTCATTAGCAACTTTATGCAAGCATTTAGTTTCCCAAATCACGTCATGGATTTTTCCACATTCAATGGATTTAGTCGATGTTAATGCCCACTATTGTCACCTTATATAATTCAATGAATGGTCGTCACGTCACCCTCCACATATTTCTTAAAAACATGCCTTTGGCCGAAATATCAATATTCTTGCATTATCATCGTGCTAACTGTATAATCAATCCTGGAGCCCAGTGAGAAACCTGTGAACTTGTGTCTGTGACCTCGTCACCTATTTCACTTTGTTTACCTCCATAATTCTGCTAGGATGGTTCACACCTCTGGTCGGGGATCTGCCCCTAAAGTTGTTGCTCCAATCACAGTTGTTGTCCCAAACTGATTCATCGATCCATGGGTCGAAGTCCTAGATGACCTCCATGGGAAGGTGGGACACACTCGACTTGTGGAAGTTGATTTCACTTATGCTTCCCAGTACCTGTTGATGGTGGTTCATACATATATGGACTATAGCACCTTGTTGAGTGGTGAGTTCTAGTGACATTGGAATAAAACGTTCCTTCCCTTGCAAAAAAATACATTAATGAATTTTTGGCACTTGTCGATGTTCAAAACCACTGGCGAAGTCACCAAATGTACCAAATTTCTAATCAATTGAGTCCATAATAACACATTGTGGCTAGAAAGGGATACCCCATACATGTTGAATACATCTGAAGGGTGTTCTATATGCAATAAATCCATCAATTAAATTGTCAACCCGAGGTAAGTAAACTTAGAGTTGTGGCATTGTATGAGCCAAGGCAGAAAAGCTAATGGAAGTATTGTCTAACTAAGGGGATGATCTATCTAAGGATCACCCTACTTAAGAGATGACTCTTTTCATTTTTATCAATTAGCAAATCCTATTAATGAGCTTGAACTATTTATCCTAAGCAACTTCAAACAATGGATTGATGGGTTATTTCTAAAAGAGAAAATTCACAACCTATTTTAAAAAAGTTAATCTATTCAACCTAATGAGAAACAACAAGTAAATTAATTTTGATCTTTTTATCTTCAAGAAAATAAGTAGGCAGACAACTAACCTATCAAGACTATTTCAATAAGTGAACTCTATTCTTAAAAAGAACTCAAAATCATTTCTATTTTGCAAAAGAGAAATCTTAACCTATTTAATAAAAAACCATCATGACCATATTCAGATTCTAATTAATCAAAAATGTTCCTAATTTGCAATAACAAGAAAAAGAGAATTCAAAGATGATGATTATATCTTCGGTGCCGAATAACATCACGATGACATCTGAATATTAGTGACAGTTCAAGAGGGATTAATTCAATGCTGACTTCTACAAATAAATGGAAAGTGTGAATCAAGAAATATAACAAAAGATTTGCCATCATAGAAGCAACACTAAGTATCTTGGGAATCCATGTGATCTCTAGACTCCATGCATCAATCATCAATGATTAAAAAAATACTTATACTAATTCAAGAAAATTTACAATCTCATGAACTCATAATTAAAAATCTTAATTCAAATCCACTCTTCTAATTAAAATTGCAATTCAAATACACAACTGAGATTTTATAATCTAAACTAAACTAATCCTATAATTAAAACTCAGATTTCAAAAGTAGAATGTTGTAAAAAAACATAACTCCAAAATCTATTCCTATCCTATCGTACTAAAGCAAGATAAATGAACCATATAGATTTATGAAAATATAACTGAAATGATAATTAAATTTAGCTTGTTTACAACTAATAGAAATTGTAACTATTAATCCATTGAAGCTTGCAAACTATCCTAAATTAAAACTCTGTTTACACTAATCCTCTGTCTAAATAATACTCTGTTTTAATTTGCAAAAAACAAATTAAAACTTGAATACATCATCTAAGTTAGTATCCTGCAAGACAATTGCTAAGAAATAAGAAACACAACATGACAAATAACCAACTCTAATAAGCAATCTGCAATTTAAAGAAAGACAAATTAGATAATTAAATTACAATCATCATGCATAGTAATTAAAACTAAAAGATACATACAACCAAGAAACAATGTAAATTCTAACTAAGCAAATGAGATAAACACACGATATATCTATATAGTCACCCAGACCACTGGTGGCCCCCCCAACAAGTCATGGCTAGTCTTCAACAAAAAAACACAGGCTTGACTCAAAACAATTCTATCATTAATTAAAAACGTAGCCTAGAACACAAGTTTGCAAAGAAATGTCTGAATTGCACAGTGAAAAACTTCTTAAAATTTTTGTCTGGTGTCTTACTACTGCTAGTGGTATTTATAGGTAATTTACATCTCGAGAGGTTGACCACTGGAAGGGTTGACCTCCTCTAAAAATGGCAAATTCATTAAAAGAGTTGCTAACAACTTTATCTTATATCAAATCTATGAGTCATTCAATGATCAACATAACTACCCAATCTGAGGTGTAATGAGCTCTGTAGCTGGAGGCCATCAGGGGGCATAAAACCTAGATCGTTGATTCCTCCAGCACAAGCTGCCAATGCAACAACCACCAACTCCTCTACGGTTTGAGTGCTGGATCATGTGTCAGATGGAGTGTCGGATTGCGTATCGGATGGGGTGTTGGATGAAGTGTTGGACAAGGTACCAAATGGAGGATCGGACCGTGAATTTTCCCTGTTACACACAGATCATGCATTAAATCCTTATAAATGTCAAACTGAACTGAATTTAGCTCAAAATCATTGTAAAACATCGATTACACATACCTGGTATGAATCCATGATGAATCGATATAAAATACTTTGAAAAATATTTCAAAATGGACAATAACATATATAATATTGGTGCAAAAAGGATTCAACCATCGCAGTAAAATAATCAAAATACGAACCCAAAATTACCCTCGTGCCTAAGGATTTGCAGGTCCCACTGCAAACAAAAATGAATCACCCTGTCATGACTAGACTTGCAAAGGAGGGGGTGGATTAGCTTTAGAAGCTTCTCCCTCTTGTCATGAAGACTTTGTCTTGGGCCTCTTATGATGTTTCAATTGTGTCTAGAGGCTGTGATTGGCATTGGTCATTTGATCAACCAATCGTTGGAGATAATTCACTTTCACTTGCAACACCGCATTGTCATGATGGAGATTCCTATCCATAGTCTTTTGCTCTTCCAACTGTCGAAGTAAATGAGAATTTTCTTGTTGTAATTTTTCAATAATTGGGGTATGATCATATGTTTCAAAAGAGGGCTTAGATCCCTTGATGGATGTAGAGGGTATATCATCTTTGGAAGTTGATGTAGGCATCTGTGAGATAGGAGTGACAAAGTTCTTGTGAGAGGGAATAGGTGCATATTTTACTTCTCTATCGAAATCAAACTCTTCTACAAAAACCTCCTTGAGTCTTTTATGGGGGCTTTCATGATCGAAAAACACTTGGATAGGATCTGAAGTGATTGGGGGTTTTACATTAGGCTTTCCACTTGCACTTCGGGTACTTCTTCAAAAATATTCCCCTTTGAACCAATTGGATCCTCTTCTATTCATAGGGACTAAAGGGAAATCTTGTTGAATTGCCTCTTGTAACTTCTTGGGTTGAGGATCAATAGGTGTTTAGGGCATTGGAGAATTATCAATAGGATTTTTAGTTTTCTTTCCCGATGAGGCTGCAGGGGAATAAAATTTTTTCCTGGTCTTTTGTTCAGACAAAGAGATAGTTTGAGTGGGAGAGTTTGGAGTCTTTGGAGAATGAGGCTTAGATGGAATAATAGTCCCTAAATCAATTGATTTCTTATTGGTCTTGACTGTGAGATGGGGGTTTGATAATGGATAGAGGATTTCATCCCATGTCTTTCCCTGTTTGGTCAACTCAGTGATGACAAGAAATTTGATTAGGCCATGGTGGAATAGACTATTGTGAGGATTGGCCACATTCTTTTGCACTCGGGAAGACATTTTCTCAAGACTTTTCAAGAAATAGAAAGGAAAATTCAAGGGCTTATTAATTTGGAAATGAGCTAACATACGAAAATGGAAAGGTTTGAAGACAAAGTATCTACCTTCACAAGTGATAATTATGGTAATGACAATTAGAGGATTAATCATCTCATCCTTAATCCATTCTTTGGAGTACCCTTTATCTCCAAAAACATTCTAAAACTCAGGCTTGAAAACTCTGTTGTAGCTTGGCTGTGGTAGTTGATGGTGTTTAAACCAACGATCTCCAACCCGTGGAAATTTCATCGCTGAGGAAATTGACTCCTCAGAGACCCTACATGTGCCATCCTCCCTGATGTAGACCCCTGACCCTCGGGCCAAGATCCACATAGGATCGTTCTAAATTCTCCTTGAGTCGAAGCGGCTCCCTCGGATCCCTATTGGAACCTCACGAATTCGATCCACAGGTCCTTCTTGAAAACCCGCCCTGTGCAACTTAACACCAGGCGTGAGCCTTACATCTCCATGTGACCAATACCTGGCCTTAGTGCGAGCACCTTTCGTGACTCGCGATCTCGCGAGTTCGTGAGTCGAAGAACCTTGACTCCTCTTTCTCCAAACATCGATACCCGAGATGTGATATGGGTACGACACCTCCTTGTTAGCGCCTTCCACACATAACCACCAGCTAGGGCTAAGCACTAGCACTACTCGCAACTAGCGACTTCATGAGTTGGAGTGTTGAACCCTCATGCTCCTTCTTTGTGAAACCCCGAAGCACGAGAAGTCAACGATGGGTTGACTCCTTCCAAGGTGATGTGTGTACGCCAACTGTCGCCTACTTCCGCCTTTTCTGTGCATTATATGTGTTATCACTGAAATTTCGTCCGCACAGGGCGACAAGAACTCCGCATCATCAACACAGAAAAACAGTCATTCATGGCACAAGGATTAATTCCA
>ML791772.1:267741-316743 GCA_009831015.1 Picea engelmannii | reverse complement strand
TTCATAGTTTTATTTAGTTTTTGTTTAATTCTTGTTAATAGCTTAGTTGTTTTCTTTCTAACCTTTTACATCACAGCTGTCATGACTAGCAGAGCCCAACTAGGCATGTAAGCACTCACTTTTTTCTCATCACATGACGAAAAGAGTGCAAACAATATGTTTTCACCACCTGTCAACCACGCAGTCCCCACCTAATGGATGTGCCACGTGTTCGCATGATCCCTCGACACTCAGCACTTTGCGACTTCTGCAGTCGAAAATAAATTCTTTCAACGCTTGAACTCCCGATACGCGATACCACGCAAAGGTTATGATCCAATGATTCTACCATGGCTTGGATCCAAAGGTCTGGATCTCCTTCCCTGCTCCTCGCAACTCGGGACTTGGAGTAACCAAGAATTTGGTCTTCTCTCCAAACTCACGAACCCCAAATTGACGAAATGATCCAACAACATGGGTTGAAACAAGATCAACGACTCATATTGACCCTCAAATCCTGGGTGATGGGTTTCACCGGCCTCTAACCACCTTGTAACTCTACAAGATCCAATGAATCTCACAAATTCGAAACTTCCTTCACGAAGTGTCTCCACCATCTGTTTCATCTTCTCTCCTGCGTGACCTCCCAGAGGTTAAACTCCATGTGCCTTCCTCCAGATCCGATGACTATCGATTCTTTGCACTAGATCTGACGACCCAGATCTCTTTCTCTTCCTTGTGCGCTTTCTTGCGTGCGTCTGGACATAGAATTTTACGACCCAGATCTCGCCTCTCTAGCTGAGCTAATGACAGCTATATCTCTTTGTTGAGCGTGCCCTTCTTCCTTTCCCTTGGAATATTTATTGCTCCAAAAGGCCTTGGCCTTAAATTCCCTTGCGAGCTCAATTCCTTTGGATCTCTCCTGTGTTCTAGGAACACTGTCCCTCCTGAGATTTGTCGACTGTAAAACCTCGAAGGGTTTCTCGACCTCTTGCTCCTCTTTGTTTTCACTTTGTTCACAATAGAACTATCCTTCCTAAGCTTCAGAACTTGAACCTCTAAGTGTCTATGTTCCTTTCTGTCCTTGAAGGGATGGAAGTTCCCTCTTCTGCAACTTCCTTCTCAAGCACACTTTGTTGAGCCTACAGGGTGTTCAGTAACCATGTGAGTGTCTTTCTGTGACACTTATCTTATATTAGAACTCAAAAGAGTTCCTTTTGTGCACACTTGCACCAACTCAATTCCCTCCTGGCAGAGTTCTCTAGAATCCTCAGTGACTCTGTCTTCTTGCCGAACTCGAAATAGAGTTCTCCTCAATGAATCCTGTGCATTTTCTCAATGCCCTCTTGGCAGAGTCTCACAGAATTATCCAAAATTTTGTCTTCCCTTTTGACACTTCTCCTTCCTCTGAACTCATAATAGATTTCTTTTGTGCACTCTATGCACTTTCTCAATCCCCTCCTGGCAGAGATTCCACAAAACCCTCAGTGATTCAGTTTTCTCTGTGCCTTCCTCTGCACAGTCTTACCTCCAAGGTGTTCAACAACCTTGAGGCTTCTCCCTGGGTCTAATAATTCCTCTGGTGCGCCCTCCTAGCACAAATCTATCCAAATTCAGCAAAATTCAGAAGTGCACTCTATGCACTTGCTTACAGAACCCACAACATTCTGTCATGCAACCTCTTGCATGAAGCCTCAAAGAACTAGACTTGGAATCAAAGAACCCAACAGACAACGACTTATGTCTGTAACATGAAAATGCACATATAACATATATCTATAGCATATCATCAACACATAAAGACATTCATTCATGAACTCACAAACACATGAACAACAACATGCAGGAAAAAATGCTATGCTTGTATTAATATGAAATGCCTCTTTACAATGTGTTCAAGCTTGGACTACAACAGAGTCTCGTCTCTCACTTCTCTAACCTATTCTCTTTTCTACTCTCTCGCAAAAATCTCTTCTTCTCTACCAACTAATCCTACAGATACAAAGGATCTTTTTACAAACGGGGGCTCCTGAAGCTCTTCCCTCCATCTCACCAACTCTCATTAATTTACATTCAATTACATTGAATGGTTGTCTAGTTCGAATCAGATCTAGATCTCAACCTTACAACCATTTAAGGAAACCTTTATTTAAAGCTTGTGCACATGCATGGATTTTGGCTCTACCAGCCTTACAACATTTAATACAATTTTCAAATTTTTTAAAAAACGATAAGGCTGCGCCTCTCTCGTCCATTGAATGCATACTTGATGTGCTGGATGGCTGGCACGTAGCTGGCTTGGAGTGATGCTCCTGCATCATACTCTTCTATGAAAAATTCATGAGATCCTGCTCATGAGATTCCCAACATCACTTTTGAAATCCACCTAGATCCTAAACAGTTCTTTGGAGTTGTCCATCCGCTCCATCGCTTCGTTGTTGTTGTTGCCCTGCTCTTGCAGGTCTTCCTCTGCTCAGCTTCCCCTCACGGGTAGTTTCTGCTGTTGACCTCGACATAAACCTTCTAATATCCTTAATCTTCTCATCCATCTATTCCCATGGTTGACTCTCCTTTTGTAGCCTGCTCCGTTGCACTTCTTCTCTGCAAATGGGTAGATCATCTCGATTCCCCATGTTATCTTCTTCCTCTATGGCCTCAACTTGCCACCCTGCTGAAAAATTCATCTATGTTGTCTGATCCTCTTGACTGACCTATTGTTCAATCACCTACTCTGACAGACTTTCTTCTTCCATTTCCCCTTGTGCTGGTTGAATTCTATCTTCCTCCAGCTGCTCCTCAGACTGGAATTCTCCTTCATCTGCTGCTGCATACATCGACACTGCAGTCATCATCATTTGTTCAGTTCCCTGGCTAAAATTTCTGAGCGATTCCTCGGAATGCTCCTCTGCTAACATTTGCATGACTGTCTGTTCATGGCAGTCATCTACTGGCTCTATATGTCTTAACCAATCCTCCATCATTTCTAACTCCAACTCCCATGGAGTGAGTATCTTATCCCCATATTCTCCTTTTGTTGGGGAAGATTTTCATACTAGCTCCACCTCTTCTTCTTCTATGACAGTCAATGTTGGCTTTCCTTCTCCTATTGTTGTTGTATCTACAACACAGGCTTTGGCCTCCCATGGGCTATGTGGTAGGAATACTTCAATTCCCCCAATGATCAGAAAGTTTGTTTGATCCTTCTCTATCATCTCCTCTCGCTGATCCGAACTCATCCCTGAGTTCATGAGACTTTCAAACATTCTCATATGCTCTCCCTTACCCACTTGGCAATATGGGATTTATGCCCTGCCCACCTGGCAGTCTATGAGATCCTCCAATGATCCCATCACATTGTCCATCTGACAATCTGAACTTTCTTCACTACCTTCCTGGCAGTTCACGATATCTTCCAATGATCTCTTCTCCTCATCATCACTGATATTTCTCCCAGCTTCTGGTTCACACACATGAACCACTTCCTCTATGTCTTTGAGGCTTTCAACATACCTCAACCATATTTTCAACAACCTTTGTTGTCTTTTGGCCAACAATTCCTTGACTGGCCACTTCACCTTCGTTTTCATGGGCCATTCATATACCCATCGTAATCTTGCACTCTGTTGCATTCGAAATGAAAGCTCCTCCATCCTCGCTCTTATCTCGGTGAGTTATTTATCCATCTCATATTTTCCCTTTTTCTGATGGTTCTTCTTTCCACCATGTCCATGGCCTTCAGTAGCCATATTCCTGTTCCTATCTTCCTTCTTGGAAAACTTATTGTTGTCACTCTGCAACCGTGAGTGCTTCTAGCCTCTTCTTACAGTCGACCTGACTGTCTATTGATTGTTGTGTATTTACGAACAATCACCACAGAGTTTCAACACTCTGTTTCATTCTACCTCCGTCTGTAAGCTGCCTTTGTCACCTACAGAAGTCAAATCCTGCTCTGATACCAAAATGATGAGTATCAAAGTATTTTCTTCCTTTCCATCTGTAAGCAAAGCTCGGTGCTCTAATGAACTTTGTTGCTCACATAAATCTCATTCCAAGCTCTGATACCAAACTGATGCAGACCCCTGAACCTCGGGCCAAGATCCACACAGGATCATTCTAAATTCTCCTTGAGCCGAAGTGACTCTCTCGGATCCCTATTGGAACCTCACGAATCCGATCCATAGGTCCTTCGTGAAAACCCACCTTGAACAACTTAACACCAGGCACGAGCCTTACATCTCCATGAGACCACAACCTGGCCTTAGCACAAGCACCTTTCGTGACTTGCGATCTCGCGAGTTCATGAGTCGAAGACCCTCGACTCTTATTTCTCCAAATGATGATACCCGAGATGCGATACAGGTACATATCCTCCTTGTTAGTGCCTTCCACACATAACCACCATCTAGGGATAAGCACTAGCACTACTCGCAACTCGTGACTTTGCGAGTTGGAGTGCTGAACCCTCGTGCTCCTCCTTTGTGAAACCTCGAAGCACAAGAAGTAAATGATGGGTTGACTCCTTCTAAGGTGATGCGTGTACACCACCTGTCGCCTACTTCTGCCTTTTCTGTGCATTGTATGTTTGCGCCACTTGTCAACCACGCGGTCCCCACCTAACGGATGTGCCACATGTTAGCATGAGCCCTTGACACTCGACACTTCATGAATTTTGCATTCGAAAAGAAATTCTTTCAACCGTTGAACCCCCGATACGCGATACCATGCAGAGGTTATGATCCAACGGTTCTACTGTGGCTTGGATCCAACGGTCTGTATCTCCTTCCCTGATCCTCGCAACTCAGGATTTGGAGTAATCATGGATTTGGTCTGTCCTCCAAACTCACGAACCCCGAATTCACGAAATGATCCAATGACGTGAGTTGAAACGAGATCAACGACTCATATTGACCCTCGAATTCTGGGTGATGGGTTTCACCAGCCTCTAACCACCTTGTAACTCTGCAAGATCCAAGGACTCTCGCAACTTCGACACTTCCTCCACGAAGTGTCTCCACCATCTGTTTTAGCTGCTCTCCTTCACGACCTCCCAAAGGTTAAACTTCGTGTGCCTTCCTCCGGATCTGATGACTATCGGTTCTTTGCACTAGATCTGATGACCCATATCTTCCTTGTGCTCTTTCCTGCGTGCATCTAGATGTAGACTTCAATGACCTAGATCTCGCCTCTCTAGCTGATCTAATGACAACTATAGCTCTTCGTTGAGCGTGCCCTTCTTCCTTTCCCTTGGAATATTTATTGCTCCAAAAGGCCTTGGCCTTCCCTTCCCCTGCGAGCTCAATTCCTTTGGATCTCACATGTGTTCTAGGAACGTTGTCCCTCCTGATCTTTGTCGACTATGAAACCTCGAAGGGTTTCTTGACCTCCTGCTCCTCTTTGTTGTCACTCTGTTCACAACAACACTATCCTTCCTCGGCTTCAGAACTTGAACCTCTAAGTGTCTCTGTTCCTTTCTCTTCTTGAAGGGATGGAAGTTCCATCTTCTGCAAATTCCTTCTCAAGCACGCTTTGTTGAGCCTACAGGGTGTTCAATAACCCTGTGAGTGTCTTTCTATGACACTTCTCTTATCTCAAAACTCGAAAGATTTCCTTCTGTGCACACTTGCACCAACTCAATGCCCTCCTGACAGAGTTCTCCAGAATCCTCAGTGACTCTGTCTTCTTGTCGGACTCGAAATAGAGTTCTCCTAAATGCATCCTGTGCATTTTCTCAATGCCCTCTTGGCAGAGTCTCACAAAATTATCATAAATTTTTTCTTCTCTTTCGACACTTCTCCTTCCTCTGAACTTAGAATAGAGTTCTTTTGTGCACTCTATGCACTTTCTCAATCCCCTCCTGGCAGAGCTTCCACATAACCCTTAGTGATTATATTTTCTCTGTGCCTTCCTTTGCACACTCTTACCTCCAAGGTGTTCAACAACCTTGAGGCTTCTCCCTGGGTCTAATACTTCCTTTGGTTCTCTCTCCTGGCACAACTCTGTCCAAATTTTGCAGAATTCAGAAGTGCACTCTATGCACTAGCTTACAGAACCCGCAACGTTCTGTCATGCAACCTCTTGCATGAAGCCTCAAAGAACTAGACATGGAATCAAAGAACTCAACAGACAATGACTTTTGTCTGTAACCTGAAAATGCACATCTAACATACATCTACAACATATCATCAACACATAAAGACATTCATTCATGAACTCACAAACACATGAACACCAACATGTAGGAAAAACTGCTCTGTTTGTATTAATATGAAATGCCTCTTTACAATGTGTTCAAGCTCGGACTGCAACAAAGTCTCGACTCTCTCTTCTCTAATCTATTCTCTATTCTACTCTCTTGCAGAACTCTATTCTTCTCTACCGACTAATCCTACAGATACAAAGGATCTTTTACAAAAGGGGTCTCCTCAAGCTCTTCCCTCCATCTCACCAACTCTCATTAATTTACATTCAATTACATTGAATGGCTATCTAGTCTGAATTAGATCTAGATCTTATCCTTACAACCATTTAAGGCAACCTTTATTTAAATCCTATGCACATGCATGGATTTTGGCTCTACCAGCCTTACAACATTTAATACAATTTTCAAATTTTCAAAAAAATGAGAAGGTTGCGCCTCTCTCCTCCATTGAATGCATGCTTGATGTGCTGGTTGGATGGTGTGTAGCTGGCTTGGAGCGATGCTCCTGCATCACTCCCATTGAACCCAAGGGATAATTTTAGTGAAAATCCATCATCGTGGCCCTACAGACAGACCAAGAACGATCCCCACCCTGCACGAAGGAAAATATCCCTACACTCTGCGAATTCGGGAATGGCCAAGAGCTCAGAATAAGAGGAAGGCTCATAGAATTTAGGCATGGTTACAACATGGAGGATGAGTAGAGGAACGAAATTGGGTAGAGGATGAGCGTGACACAACAAGCATGCATGAGTGAAATGGCAATTGGAGCTAACCCTCTGATTTTTAATGCGCTTAAGGTGGAAAAGGGTTTAATTCGTGAGCGAATTCATCACACATGATTTCCATGTGTGACTATGATTGCACTGAATTTGAATTTCGAAGGGTGTCGTTTGGAGGAAATTGTAATCGTATGAGAATTAGATCAATTTCCAAGTCTTCGAATTGGACATTTGGTCATTAAAATGAATTATAAATTGTATAATTTAATTGTCGAATGTAAATTTGAACAATATGCCATTTAATCCATCTCATCTTACCAATGAACATGCAGATCAATTCAAACGATCCATGTTTTACATGAAATCATGGTCACTTACAGTGTGTGCACACCTCATTTGATCCTTCATATGGCGCGTCATCCAGTCGTTCATATGGCATCCCATATGGTCTTCTAAATGACACTCAATATGGCACTCCATATGGTACTCCTGTGCAAATGGAATTTGTTCATATTGTAATGTATGTTTACCCGTAGAACTCAACTTGGGGACTTCTAAAATTCATGGTGAACAGGAGCATAGACATGATAAGTGTGAATCGAGTGATCCACTATTTAATTTCCTTGTCATCATTCTTGTACAATAAAAACAATTTGTTCTTCTGTCCATAGGTGTGTAACACAAATTGGTTGTGAATATTTTAACATTATGGAATTGACACAAAGAACTAGTTAAGTGGCCTGTCGAGAAATGTACAATAGGCTTATAACACACAGGGATGTCAGTGGTATATAATTTATCATTTCAATAAAAAAATAACTGTTGGTATAATATCCCATATCATGAAAGCAATATACAAAAATTTTACAAATATTCTACTTCTTCTTCTCATGGATTATAGATAGGTAGTATTTATCATTTGTCAGCTCATGAAACCCCTCCCCCACTCCTAAGTATTGTGACACCTCACAATAAAAAATACAGGGAACTAGTCAATTCTCCCAATAGCCTAAGATTTACAACTTGTTAAGTGTAGAGATAAATTTCACATATCAGTCTGACGAGACGGTTAGAATATGGCCCCACCTATAGGATATAGTATCCTACATATAGTTAAGAAACTTTAGGCGAGAGAGTCTTAAGATAGTCTTAAAGTTAGTTCTCTGGGGAATATTTATGGAGTTCATTGACCTTAGCTTAACCATACATACTTATTGTTAGATTTTTCTACAAGTAATTCCATACATCAGGACAAGTTTAAGATTTAGGAGTTTTATTTATTTTATTTTTTTAAGATTATCATCCTCGCTAGGTAGAATGCCCCACTGCTAGCAAGCCTGTTCAGTACCCTGACGAGTTTACCTAGTCATACCACAGGCTGGTACCCACTGCTAACAGACCTGTTCAGTATCCCAACGGGTTAGCCTCTTACACCCTCAAAGACTGGCCCACCATCTTTTAAGATTTTAATATAAAGATTGCTTTGTGCAAGAAGATGGGGAGACAACTCTGAAAAACTTTTCTCTTATTTTTTTTTTAGATTGGGATGGTATTTATGTTAGAGGATGACTCTCCTTTATGTATTCCTTAGAGATTGTCCTGATGTAAAGGGTACTTAAGAGGACGTACCCTATCTAAAGATATGGTATAATCAAGCATTTTTAGTGTGTAGTGGATGGTACCATTGGGAAAGAACAAAAAGGTATCTTTAGGTGCAACTCACTTTCTTCTTTTTTTAAGTTATTGTGATATTTCCATGGCTAACCGCTCATCAAACCTCCTTGTTACTCTTTAAAAAGATACTTTACTCACTTACTCAGGGTTCTTAGGAAAATTGTACGAGTAACCTCTAGGTTTGATAGTCAAGGTATCACTTCCTTATATCCTCCAGTGGTGGAGGTTAAGAGAAACTTCCATTAAATATGCCTTGAGAAAAAGAAGATAGAAATATTTGCAAAAATACGGCTAATACAACAAGTCATTATTGAATTGATGCTTGGCAGAAAACAAGGTTCAAATATAGAAATATTTTTGAAGGAAAATACTTTATTTTTGTCTCCTTGAAATTGTCTACTCTCTATGATCTAAATACCTGCATAAATATCTAGAATTGACTATTAACATACTTCAAATTATTTACATATGTACAGTGAAAAATTTAGAAAACGTTTCAAGAACATGGGGAAAATTCCTTGTCTACTAAGGCCAATGCCAATTCCTTGTCAGTTGACATGACCTGTAGAAAATAGTTTTTGGAAAGGGGTCTGTGATAAAGTTTGAGTCGTTGTCCATTCACTACGAAAGAGAGTTTTCCATCGTCAATTGTTTTGATATTAACAACCCCATTATCATACACAATGACTACCTCATAATGACCCAACCATCGAGTGGTAAGTTTTCCTTTGAAAGTTTTAAATTGGAAGTCAAACAACAAATCCCAATCACCAGGTTGGAAGTGTTTGTTCTTAATAAACTTGTCATGCCACTTCCTCCTCTGGTTTTGAACTAATATTGTTCATTGGATAACATCTTGCCTAATCTCATCCAACTCGTTTAATTGTAGGGATCATTGTTTCTGAGTCTCATCTAAGTTTAATCCCAATTCTACGTAAATACAAAAAGTCCTTACATGGAATTCTATTGGTAAAAGTACTTGTTTTCCATACACTAGATCGTAAGGGGTATGCCCAGTGGTGTTTCTTCAGGTGATCCGATATGCCCACAAAGCCTCTAGAATCCTATCAACCCAACCCCGATGGTGTAATTGAACAATCTTGGTTAATATAGCTTCCAGAACTTTGTTTGTGGACTCTACCCGACCATTAGCTTGCAGGTGATATGGAGAAGACTTGTAGTGCTTGATCCCATATTTCTTCGTTAATTCTCTCATCAGCTTGGAAGTGAATCAGGAGCCTTGGTATGTAACAATTTCACGAGGAACACTAAAGAGGGTAAATATGTCTTCATAAATGAATTCGACAATAGATTTTTCGATAGCCCTAAATAGGGATTTTTATTCTACCCACTTGGTGACATAATCTGTACAAACCAAAATATAATTTTTCTTACGAGACATGGGTGAAATTTGTCCTACAAAGTCAAAAGACCATTTCTTGAAAGGTTCTATCATAACTTGGGCATGCAAGGGTATTTTTTCAGCTGATGTGGGTCTTCCTATCCTTTGACAACTATCACAACTCCTCACAAATTTGGAAGCATCCATAAAAATGTTAGGCCAATAGTAACCTAGATGTAACACCTTATATGTTGTACGTTTGTCAGAAAAATGGCCACCACATGGTCCATCATGACAACTTCGTAGGATTTATGGTATCTCATATTCTCGGACACATCTAGGAATAATCAAGTTTGGACCAGTACAAAAAATTTCATGGAAAACCCAATAGTAGTTATCACTTTGCGTGATAATTATACGATTTTCATGAGGTGACAAATGAGATGGTCAATTCCTAGTAGCTAACTAATTTTCCATATCTGCAAACCAAGGGGTATTTACATAGAGGGAAAAAAGGTGCTCATCTGGGAAACTATCATCAACGGGAATATCATCACCCTTATGTTTTATGCGTAAAAGAAAATCAACTACCAGATTCTCCTTTCCAGGTTGGTCAAGGATAGTGATATTGAGCTCTTGTAATAACAGGAGCCACCTAGTCACTCCGCCATTGGTAATGTGTTTATTCATAAGAAATATAATGGAAGAGTGATCTGTATGTACAAATACTTTGTAACATGTGATGTAGTGGCAAAACTTATTGATGGCATGGACCACTTCCAAGAATTCCTTTTCGGTAAATGTATATCTTAGCTCGAGAGGGGAAACGTTTTTACTCACAAAATAAATGGCATAGGACTGATGATCTTGTTTCTTTCCTAATACTCCTCCTATTGCAGTATCAGAGGCATCAATGGACATGTGAAATGGAAGGGCCCAATTGGGTCCCCTAAGAACTGGTTACACAAATAACTTAGATTTCATAGTTTCAAAGGCGGTTTGACACTGATCAGTCCAAAGAAAATCAACATATTTTATTAACAATCCAAACTTGGGTGCAACAAACTTTGTGAGATTTTCAATAAATCGTCGGTAGTATCCAACATCTCCAAGAAAGATTCTCACCTATTTTTGAGTCTTGGGGGGTGGAAGTTTGACAATTATCTCAATCTTAGCAGGAAAGAATTTAATCCCTTCAGATGAAACATGATTTCCTATCATTCAGTCAACAACATTTTACATTTTTCATGACTTAATGATAGGTTCATTTCTTGACATCCGATAACAACTTTTTCTAGATTATATAGGGCTTCCTAGTAAGTATTTCCATATACTATAAATTCATCCATGTATACCTCCGCACAATAATGAATAAGATCAACAAATATCTCTAGTACTGCTCGTTGAAATGTGGCAGGAGCATTACACATTCCAAATAGTAAGACCCTATAGGCATAGGTTCCCCAAGGACGAGTGAAGGTAGTATTTTCCTCATCCTCGGGTGCTATGAGAATTTGGTTTTATCCACTATATCCATCTAAAAAGGAGAATTATTTCTTTCCTGACAGTGTAATATCCCCAAGGACAAACCCTAGTTGTATTTATGAATTGTAACATGTTTTGTAGGTTGGTGAAACAAGCAATTATAAGCTATGGGATTATGTGTTTATTAGGCCGGAGAGCCTAGGTGTTAAAGGCCAGGAGCCTATTTTATACATGTAAATATTCATATTATTAATATAAAAACATCATTACATGTAGACTGACCACGAAGAAAGAGTATGGGGGACTAAGCTCCACTAAACTGGGTAAGGGAGAGGGGATTGAGAGGTTGGAAAGAGGGGTTAAGCCTAAGGGATTAAGTCCAAGAGAATAATAATTTATTATTATTCCAAAAGATGATTAGAAGGATATGTTTTTATCCTAAGTTCCTTTGGGAAGAGGGAATGAATTCCAAATGGAAAGGAACGTGCTTCATGAGTGACATGTGTCAGCTCAGGTACATGCAGTTTTAAGGGGGGGAACTCACTCACTGACTCACGCAGAGGTTCACGCACATACATTTTTGGGCTCTCACGCTCTCACCATATTTTCTATGCTAGACCAATATGCCCCATCTCTCCTCATGAGTTCACTCATGCACTGAAAAAGAATGCAACCAACCAATCGCTCCATTGTTGAACTCGTGGCCATTGTGCACCTCCGTAATTTATAGAGCCGTCCCTTGCCTTACCCGACTTTTCTATTTTGGTTTGAAGAGGCGGGTTGTTAAGCCCATGGTTGAAGAGGTAAGTTGTCAAGCCTGTGAGAAATTATCTCTCCAGGTGAGAGAGTTTGTTGTGGATTCAAGAAGCAGGTTTTCAGGCCTGTGAGCAACTCTCTCCAGGTGAGAGAGTGTGTTGTGGAAGTGAGTTCTCCTAGAGGGAATCCCGTAGTTTCTACAGAGCTCTGAGAATTTTGGTCGGACTTGTTGCTCAAGCCCTGAAAGGGAGGTGGATCAACCGATGGATTGTGTGACAGTGAAGGTGTATACTCCTGGGGTGGGACAAGCATGTGGGGATGAGAGTCTGTTAGCAGTGGGCGTAAGTGGCTCCTGGGAGAGAATCCTTCCTCTTAACTGTGTGACTTTAATATTGACCTTGTCTAGCCTAGGAATCCCTTTCCTGGTGGAGTTTAGTCCCATATGATGGGTGACCCACTGCTGAGAGTGATGAGTAGCATGGTCTTAGGCTAGTAGGTCCGTGGAAGGTTTGCACGAAGTTGGTTTTCCTCCATAAAATGATAAGTACCACTTTTATGTTCATTACGTGCTGTGTATTGTTTATGTTTATATTGGTGAGTATGGCTTGTATATGTTGTATGCATGGGGTTATTGTTATTTTCCACATGCATCTGTGTATTTGAAGATATGTTTTTTGTTATGCATGTTTGTGATTCTTGCAATGTTATCACGTGTTACGTTGCATGTATGGATTACTGTCAATTCCACAGAGTCTCTATGGTAGTAGTAATTATGTGTTATTTGTTTTAAATTCATTAGAAATGCATTATATATATATATATCTATATATATATATATATATATATCTATATATATCTATATCTATATATATATTATGTGTTATTTGTTTTAAATTCATTAGAAATGCATTACATATATATGTGTGTGTGTGTGTGTGTGTATGTATGTATGTTCTAGGGATACCAAAAAATGGTATCAGAACTAAGTGAAGTTTTCGAGTAGTGGCATTGCCTGACCGGTTGGTGGCTGGGGACATTACAAAATGGTATCAGAGAAAAGGTTCAGGCACTGACCCTGGATGGGCCAGATAAGTGGTCATTGGAACCATGGTTTCAGGTGGAAATTGTGTCAAGAGGAACAAATTTCGAACCTAAAAACATTCTTGAGTGCCAAGAGGTTACCTTGGTCGTGTTATGAAGCTTAGGAGGTGTAGCAGTATTATAAAACCACAACAGACATGGTATTGGGCCGCAGGGTAATGTGGATCGTAGGATATGTTCAGGAGAAGGAGGACAATTCACGACTGTCAGATCTGGAGAAAAGTGCAGGAGGGTTAACCTGCAAGTCCTTTAGAATTTGAGACTTCTGTGAAGTTATGTGTTATAGAGCGGAAGAGGCCGAAGGCTCGAAGCTCTGAATTCCGGAGCCAATCCAGACTGTCCGTCAAAGAGATGTGTTTCAGATGATTAACTTATTCATGAATTCAACGTTCGGGAGTAGTGTATTGTGGTAGAGAGAAAAATCTTGGAGCTCTGAAGTCCAGAGTTAATCCGGATCGTCCGTCAAGAGGGAGAGATGTCATCATATTGACTTGTTTGGGATTTCGGCGTTCGGGAAAATTAGTGTATGCTGGCGCGAGAACTCCTGAAGCCCGAAGCTTCAAAGGGATGAAGTAGTTATTCATGATGACGTCACTTGGATTGACGTGGACACATGGGTTGAGTGCCACATGTCAGTGGGTTTCGAACCCATGGAAGATTGAAATTCCATTTGGAATGTGACATGTGTCACCCATATGATTGGGCCACGTGTAAGTCGCTAGTATTTCACCATGTGGCACTCCGTATGAGAATGGTTAGTGGGGACTTGAGGTTAAATAACATAGTTAAAGGTCAATATATGGTGGGTCCATATTGGCGTTAATCACGATACATCAATATCGATGAACATGAGGCATTGCAGGGACCCAAGTTGCATGGGAGTTAATTCCCCAAGGCAGCCCCGCAATCCAAACCACGGTTTTACCGAGGGGTTACGTGTAAGTATCCAAGGAATTGCGGGGTGATAAGTGGGTTACTCCAAAAACGCCGATGCATGCCCCCACAATTTGAAAGGGGTAAATATTGATGTGACATGTTAGTGTTTAAACATTGGAACCTTGGGGCCTAGAGGATGCGTGGTACTAGATGCCATAGTCTGGAGATCAGACTCTCTGGAAGAATTGTGCTATGTTATGCAGTGGAGGGACCCCCCACTCTTAAAGGAAGAAAGGAAAGGGGGTTGACGTGTAATTTATTACGATTCATTGATCTGAGTGCTAATGATCAAAACCGATGAGACTTGCATGAAGATTAATCACTATATGACAATAGTCATATCCGCTTGCTGAGGGTTATATCACATCTTATCTGTTGGTTGTTGATGAACAGTGGACAGTAGATCCACTCCCCACACTTTGTGAATTCTCCCATTAGACACTCCAGGGAGTTACAATGACTTGGGTTAGGAACTTTTGAAGCATGAATTTCTGAATCCTGGAGGCTCGAAGTTTCGAATAAGCGCCTATCAACCTAGCGCTTGGCCACAACCCATGGTCACATGGGTTGGGGGTTAAGCGAAAGAGGCTAGTGCCCAAATTTTTTTGCAGAACGGAGCAGATCTTAGAAAGAAAAGATCTACAAGGATTCTTGATTGATTGAGGAACACAAAATAAAATCTTAAAGTTTTATTTGAATCAAATTGGGTTATGAATACTGTGGAATTTTTTAAGGACTGATGTCCTAACAAATTTTGGTTGACTGCACATTGTTTTTGCAGAGTTAAAAAACAACTGAATCAGATAAGGATCAACA
The DNA here is from genome assembly GCA_009831015.1 of Picea engelmannii. Classification (NCBI taxonomy): domain Eukaryota; kingdom Viridiplantae; phylum Streptophyta; class Pinopsida; order Pinales; family Pinaceae; genus Picea; species Picea engelmannii. The sequence goes on along the minus strand of ML791772.1, from coordinate 301,733 downwards.
CAGAGTGCAAAGAAATGGGGGATGCACAAGAGGATTACATTCCAGAAGATGAAGTTAGAGGAATAAATGATCAATTGGATAAATAAGGATCAAACTCTCGTGGTCACGAAGATGAAAAAGATGAGAACTTGGACATGATGAAAATCATTGAAATATTGCAGAAAGATATCTAGAATCACTGAGCAGATAACATAAACCTCATCAAATCTAGGGAACAACATGGAGAATTAAACATAAAGTTGATACAGAGCTTGGAAGGGATAGAAAATAAATTGGATAAGGAGAGTGACTCTAGTAAATCAAGAAGTCATGGGTTTCCTGAAGAGAAGAGGAAATCAAGGAGTGTTGGCAGACACCATCATCACTCCCAAGGGCACTCCAAGAGGAGGGCACACAATAGTTCAAGACCATCTCCTACCAGAAAGCATAGGATATCTGGAGTGGATGAACTGAAGGGTGAAATGCACAAGATTAAACCTCCTACATTTGATGGAGAGCACAAGATTAAACCTCCTACAGTGATATTGAACTCTTGCAATAACAAAAGCCACCTAGTCACTCGGCCATTGGTAATTTGTTTATTCATAAGACATTTAATGGCAGAGTGATCTGTATGTACAAATACTTCGTAACCTATGATGTAGTGGCAAAACTTATTGATGGCATGGACCACTTCCAATAATTCCTTTTCGGTAACTGTATAAATTAGCTTGATAGGGGAAAAGTTTTTGCTCACAAAATAAATGGCATAGGATTGATGGTATTATTTCTTCCCTAATACTCCTCCTATTGCAGTATCAGAGGCATTAGTGGGCATGTGAAATGGAAGGGCCCAATTGGGTCCCCTAAGAACTAGTTCCACAGATAACTTAGCTTTCATAGTTTCAAAGGCGGTTTGACACTGATCAGTCCAAAGAAAATCAACATCTTTTATTAACAATCCAAACATGGGTGCAACAATATTTGTGAAATTTTCAATAAATCGTCGGTAGTATCCGACATGTCCAATAAAGATTCTCACCTATTTTTGAGCCTTGCGGGGTGGAAGTTTGAAAATTATCTCAATCTTAGTAGGATCAACTTTAATCCCTTCATATGAAATGTGATTTCCTAATACCACTCCTTCAGTCAATTTTTTTTTACATTTTTCATGACTTAATGATAGGTTCATTTCTTGACATCCGATAACAATTTTTTCTAGATTATCTAGGGCTTCCTGGTAAGTATTTCCATATACTATAAATTCATCCATGTATACCTCCACATACTCATGAATATGATCAACAAATATCCTTAGTATTGCTCGTTGAAATGTGGCAAGATCATTAAACAACCCAAATGGTAAGACCCTTTAGGCATTGGTGCCCCAAGGACTAGTGAAGGTAGTCTTTTCCTGATCCTAGGGTGCTATGAGAATTTGGTTTTATCCGCTATATCCATGTAAAAAGGAGAATTATTTCTTTCCTGACAGTGTAATATCCCCAAGGACGAGCCCTGGTTGTATTTATGAATTGTAACATGTTTTGTAGGTTGGTGAGACAAGCAATTATAAGCTATGGGCTTATGTGTTTATTAGGCCGGAGAGGCTAGGTGTTAAAGGCTAGGAGCCTGTTTTGTACATGTAAATATTCATATTATTAATATAAAAACATCATTGCATGTATACTGACCACGAATAAAGAGTATGGGGGAATAAGCTCCACTAGATTGAGTAAGGGAGAGGGGATTGAGAGGTTGGAAAGAGGGGCTAAGCCTAAGGGCTTAAGTCCAAGAGAAAAATAATTTTTTATTATTCCAAAAGATGATTAGAAGGATATGTTTTTATCCTAAGTTCCTTTGGGAAGAGGGAATTACTTCCAAATGGAAAGGAACATGCTTCATGAGCTACATGTGTCAGCTCAGGTACATGCAATTTTAAGGGGGGGCACTCATTGACTCACGTAGAGGTTCACACACAGACAGTTTTGGGCTCTCACGCTCTCACCATATTTTCTATGCTAGACCAATATGCCCCATCTCTCCTCATGAGTTCACTCATGCACTGAGAAAGAATGCAACCAACCAATCGCTCCATTGTTGAACTCGTGGCCATTGTGCACCTCTGTAATTTATAGAGCCGTCCCTTGCCTTACCCGACTTTTCTATTTTGGTTTGAAGAGGCGGGTTGTCAAGCCCGTGGTTGAAGAGGCAGGTTGTCAGGCCTATGAGAAATTCTCTCTCCCGATGAGAGAGGTTGTTGTGGATTCAAGAAGAAGGTTGTCAAGCCTGTGAGAAACTCTCTGTAGGTGAGAGAGTGTGTTGTGGAAGTGAGTTCTCCTGGAGGGAATCCTGTAGTTACTACAGAGCTCTGTGAATTCCGGTCTGTCTTGTTGTTGAAGCCTCAAAAGAGAGGTGGAGCAGCCGATGGAGTGTGTGACAGTGAAGGTGTATACTCCTGGGGTGGGACAAGCATGTCGAGAATGATATTTTGTGAGAAATGGGCGTAAGTGGCTCCTGGGAGAGAATCCTTCCTCTTAACTGTGTGACTTTACTATTGACCTTGCCTAGCCTAGGAATCCCTTTTCCGGTGGAGTTTAGTCCCATATCGAGGGTGACCCACTGCTGCGAGTGATGAGTAGTGTGGTCTAAGGCTAGGAGGTTTGTGGAAGGTCTGCATAGAGTTGGTGGTCCTCCATAAAAATATAAGTACCACTTTTATGTTCATTACATGATGTGTATTGTTTATGTTTATATTAATGAGTTTGGCCTGTATATGTTGTATGTATGGGGTTATTGTTATTTTCCACATGGATCTATGTATTGGAAGATATGTTGTCTGTTATGCATGTATGTGATTCTTGCAATGTTATCATGTGTTCCGTTGCATGTATGAATTATTGTCAATTCCACAAGAGTCTGTATGGTAGTAGTAATTATGTGTTATTTGTTTTAAATTCATTAGAAATGAATTATATATATATGTCTCTATGTGTGTGTGTGTGTATGTTTCGAGGATATCACAAAATGGTATCAGAGCTAAGTGAAGTGTTCGAGTAGTGGAATTTATCGGTCGGTTGGTGGCTGGGGATGTTAAAAAATGGTATCAGAGCCAAGGTTCAGGCACTAAGCTTGGATGGGCTAGATAAGTGGTCATTGGAACAATGGTTTCAGGTGGAAATTGTGTTAAGAGGAACAAATTTTGAACCTAAAAACATTCTTGAGTGCCAAGAGGTTACCTTGGCCATGTTACGAAGCTTAGGAGGTGTAGCGGTATTATAAAACCACAACAGACGTGGTATTGGGCCGCAGGGTAATGTGGACCATAGGATATGTTCAGGAGAAGGAGGACAATTCACGACTCTCAGATCTAGAGAAAAGTGTAGGAGGATTAACCTGCAAGTCCTTTAGAATTCGAGACTTCTGCGAAGTTATGTGTTATAGAGCAGAAGAGGCCGAAGGCCCGGAGCTCTGAATTCCGGAGCCAATCCAGACCATCAATCAAGGAGATGCGTGTCAGATAATTAACTTATTTACGAATTTGAAATTTGGGAGTAGTGGATTGTGGTAGAGCGAAAAATCATGGAGCTCCAAAGTCCAGAGTTAATTCGGATCGTCCGTCAAGAGGGACACGTGTCAGCATATTGGATTATTCGGCATTTCGACGTTTGGGAAAATTAGTGTATGCTGGGGTGAGAAATCTCGAAGCCCGAAACTCTGAAGAGCCGAAGTAGCTATTCATGATGAATTCACTTGGATTGACATGGACACATGGGTTGAGTGCCACGTTTCAATGGGTTTCGAACCCATGGAAGATTGAAAACCCATTTGGAATGTGACACGTGTCACCCATCTGATTGGACCACGTGTCAGCCGCTAGTATTTCACCATGTGGCACTCCATATGAGAATGGTTAGTGGGGACCTAAGGTTACATAACATATGTAACACCCTATTTCCCCCAGTCTATAAAAATAACTATACGGGCCAAGAACTATGGAAAACTCAAAGATGTGAATGTTTGATTTGACGGACCTTTGTATAAAAGGTTCGAGGAATGTAAATAATGTATGAATATGTGTTGCATAACTGCTAGGAGGGGGATGTGCTGAAAAGAGACCACGATGGCTGATGAAAGGTGGTGGAAGGCACCTGGAATGGTGGAATTAACTTCCACTGAACCAATACCATATTGGTATTTACCGGCTCGAAGACCAAAGATGCTCTCTGGCCCTGGAATGAATTACTCACCAAAATGGTAGGTGGGGAGGCTCCTCATGAGTTAATGAGGGGATGGGGGTGAACCACCCATCCATAGAAGCCCTCAGACCTGACCATGGCGGGGGAATTCGTTCCAGACACGACCTTGCAGAACAAGGCAAGAAAGGAAGTGTGGGGAGAGGAAGGGCAGAGCATGCGCGAGAGGAATCGCGGAAGGGAGAACTAGAAGAACTCAGGAAAATACAATGAATCATGAGCAAAGGATAAGGAGAGTAACCTTCATCCTTAACTTCTGACGAGTGGGAAGTAGGAGACAGAGTCTCAAAGCATCATGGTCTATCTTGGGGGTGGCTAGTGGTAAATCCATTTAGAATCACTGAGCCTATGGTTGGGTGGAAACGAGCACCCCTCTCAGCAGTTGCATCACACCTGGTGTTTTCTGATAAGTGTTTATATCTTGTATCTCGAATTGAATATCCTAAAATGTATGCTCATTGTTTGTATATTCATAAATGGTTTCTGTATAGAAGTGTTTGCCTGGTGTTTTGAAAAAAAATGGTGGTTGCATGCTCATACTTGTATAACCATTTTCGGTTTATATATATATATATATATATATTGAGCAAGTTCAGATTTTGAGTCTGTTCTTAGGATATTTGTCCCATTTACTTGATTCACGCAATGTCCTAGTTGGACTTCCCCACAGGAACCTTCTTCTAGGAAAGTTCCCTCACCTTACAGAGAGGAGTAAGTTCCTTGAAAGGAATACCATCTTAGTAAGCCCATGAGTTTACTTATTACCTATCACAGAAGTTCATAGTTCGGTGATTTAAGAAGGCCTTTCATTCAGGTCACCAAGCCTGAAGATAATTACCCAAGAACCCGTTGAAGGATTTATGGCCTAAGTTTGGAAACCTTGCACCAGAGAGAATGGTTCCCTGAGGTTTTCAGCATTTCGGCAACCGGGAATCCCAAGGGTCAGTTCCCTTGTACTCGCCAGTCATGAAATCCCAACTTGTGAAACCTTGAAATAGTATAGCGTGATTAGAGTTTTGATGTTTCTGTGTTTCGGCAGTGATCCAGGTGGATATCGGTGGCCACCCACCTTTTCCAAATGGCTCAAAACAATTTTTTGACAATTTTGACAATTTACTATTTTTGGCAGGTTTTAACTTCCGGGGCCATTTTGAGGGTCCAAATGAAGGTTTTTCGAGATCAAGGTTCTCCATGATAGCTTAAGGCACTATTGAACCCCCAAAATGAATTTCCTCGATGATACCTTTCCAACGAGCTATCACACGCCTAAAACGGAGATTGTATGCAAAGGTTACGACCCCAGGAAGTTGATGTACTCACTTACCCAAACGGGGCCCACATGACTTTTGGCGTTTCATCTCCTAGGGTTAGGTTTTTGGATGTCTAGGGTTTTTGGCATTCCAGTTTATTGTAAAAAGGCCTTCAGAGCCTCATTGTAATCATCTTCTTTCGAATGCGAGTAGCCATCACATCTCTTCTCATCGATAAGCTGCCACCATTCTAGCGAGTCTTTCACTCTGTATTTTTACAGTCCCTGTACATTTATTTCATTAATAGAAATCGTGTATTACTGTATATCTGTGTTTATGGTTGCATCTCTGATACATTTATGTTATATTATTGAATATCTGCGATATCTCTATGCATTTATTTATTATATCTCCGATCTCATTTCGTGTCGAAAATAATTTGGATTAGGCACCCGAGAATCCCAAGGGTTAGTTCCCTTGTACTCGCCATTGACGAAATCCCGACTTGTGAAACCCCGAAATAGTATAGCGTGATTAGATTTTTGATGTTTTGGCGTTTCGGCAACCAGGAATCCCAAGGGTCAGTTCCCTTGTACTCGCCAGTCATGAAATCCCGATTTGCGAAACCCCGAAATAGTATAGCGTGACTAGAGTTTTGATGTCTCGGTGTTTCGGCACCTAGGAATCCCAAGGATCAGTTTTCTTGTACTCGCCAGTCGCGAAATCCCAACTTGTGAAACACCGAAGTAGTGTAGCGTGATTATATTCTTAATGATTCGGCGTTTCGGCACCCGGGAAACCCAAGGGTCAGTTTCCTTGTATTCGCCAGACGCGAAATCCCGACTTGCGAAACCCCGAGATAGTATAGCGTGATTAGAGTTCGGTGTTTCAGAGTTTCATCTTCTGAGAAACCCAGGTGCAAGACCTCCTGTCTTCGTACATCATGAAATCCCGACATACGAAACCCCAAAATGAGCTTAGCGATGAATATAGGCTTCAGAGTTTCGGCTCCTGGGAAACCCAGGTGCGAGACTCCCTGTCTTTGCATATCGCAAAATCCCGACATGCGAAACCCCGAAATGAGCTTAGCAATGAATATAGGCTTTGGAGTTTTAGCTCCTAGGAAACCCATGTGTGAGACCTCCTGTCTTCACATATCACAAAATCCCGAAATGTGAAACCCCAAATGAGCTTAGCGATGAATACAGGCTTCGGAGTTTCGGCTCCCAGGAAACCCAAGTGTGAGACTTCTTGTCTTAGCATATCACAAAATCCCGACTAACGAAACCCCGAAATGAGATTGGTGGATATAAGTATTTCGATGTTTTAGCACCCAGAAAACCGAAGGGTATGAACCCCTCATCCTCATATATCGCAAAAACCCGGTATGCGAAACCCCAAAAGGTAGAGTGCCAGGATTTAATCTGAGTCATTAATAAATGTGATGAGTTGTTAGATTCCTTTTGGGTTTCGACACTTCAAAAGACAGAGAGCAGGGGAACTCTTGCATCGCGATTCCCCAAATCGTGAAAGCCGGGAGCACCTCTCTGGTAAGGCCTGTGATCATAGCCAACGATCACATCGGTAAGGATAAGGGAAGGTAGGGTCTGCACCAGGCCCCATAGAATTTCGGGGATTCTATTCCTCGGAGAAAAGAAGAAAAAGCCAAAAAAATTTAGTTCCCATAGTGGGTGTGTTACAAATTGGTATCAGAGCATGGTTACAACACTTGGTCTGCTTGGGCTCATGAACGGGTTGCGCAGAGACTCCATTCGAAGTACTGCTAAAAGGAGTAACTCTTTATCTTGATTTTCTCAATCAAAAGTCGAAGTTAATAATGAAAAACCCCTGTTGTGTGTATGCATGTGAAAAATATGAATTATGTGTCGGTTATGAATGTATATAAATATTGACTAACAACCAACGTTTTTATTTTTCACACAAGCGGACGATCAACCGCGGGAAATTATAGATGCATAGAATGGTGACTCACCACGAGGTGGGGGAGGGCTCCCACAATAGAGACGAAGAGTATGACGAAGGAGGGCGGTAGGGACCCCTTCAGATTTAGCTGAGACTGTGAGGAGCCTCATGGTCGAACTACAGAGCTACAAGGCTGACAACGATAGGATGATAAAAAGCAAGAGAAGCAAATGGAAATTAATGCAGTTTTATTGTAGAGCTTATCTGATATACAAAGACAATTGCAACATGAAACTGAGATACAAAAAACGTGGTCATGTCAGTGGCCACACTAAGAGGAGCACCTCTAGAAAGGTCCACCCCAGAGAAAAGGGACGAGCGTCAGACGATTCTTCTGGAAAGGAAGTTGGCGACTCGAAGGGATCTTCTAGCAGCAGAACTAGTTCCCATTCCTGAAGAAAATGAAAGAAGAGAAAACTGTCCAAGAGTCATAATCTCGAAGAATTCAAGAAGGCCAAACCACCCTCCTTCAACCATGAAATAAAGAAGGGAGAGGACGCGGAGGCCTGGTTTCTTGGACTAAAGAAATATTTCAGAGTCCATGACTTCTCAGAAAACTTGAAGGCCCGAGTAGCCATCTTCAACTTGAATGGAAAGGCTTCCATTTGGTGGGAAGACCTTAAGAATGTGAAAGGGATTCACGAAGAGGACTTGTCTTGGGAATGGTTTGAGAAATACTTCAGAAATAAGTATCTGTCAGAGAAATATTTCGACGAAAAGACTAAAGAATTCTATGAACTCAAGCTGGGGCAACTCACCATAGAGGAATATGTCAGCAGATTCCTCGAGTTGCTGAGATATGTACCCTATAAAAAAGTAGAAAAGGAGAAGGTGCAACGATTCATCAGTGGACTACCTAAGGATTATCAGAACATGATTGAATTTGATGAACCAAAGACCCTAGAATACACTATCCGAAAGGAAAGATATTGTTATGAACAACTTGGGCGTCGAACAGAACCTTGCGAAGGATGGAAGCAGAAAAATAATTCAGAATTTCAGAAAAAGGGGTTTAAGTCCCCAAGATTTAAGAACTATAAAAATAAATCAAGGATGAGCTTCCCAACCCGAAGTGTACGCCAGCAGAACTTTCCCTCCTTGGGTGGAAATAAACTTTCTGGATCTGCCCCAGTAAAGACCGATAACCCAAAGAGAGAACCTTTGAAATGTTGGGGTTGTGGAAAATAACATCTACTGAGGGACTGCCCGCACCGAAAATAGACCAACTGAATAATTTACAATGTTCAAGAAGCTACCACCATCAATGACGTAGCCAGGAGTGTACTGCAGATTTATGCAGCCTTGGATAATAACCAAGCTGACCACCAAGCTTCAGTGGTGGAAATCGAAGGTATGATCAACAACCATCTAGTGTATATTCTGATTGACCCTGGTTCAAATTTGAGTTATATAGCCCCTAAGGTTGTTGATAAATGTAAACTATATCCACATAAAAATTCCAAGCTATGGTTGGTACAGTTATCCACTAGCACCAAAATAAGGGTAGCAGAGGTCATACCAACCCGCCAATTCATTATGGGCGAATTCCCCACCCAAGAAACCCTTAACATATTACCCCTGGGATCGTATGATTTGTTGATTGGTATGGTCTGGTTAGCCACCCATAAATCCAAAATGGACTGTTACCATAAAACCTTGGAATGTGTAAGTGAAGAAGGAAGGAGGATAACCCTTCAAGGGATCCAAAAACCTGTCTCGGTGAGACAAATATCAGCTCTTCAAATGAGAAAGTATTGCAAAAAAGGATGTCCACTATATGCAATACAGGTGTTGAAAACACTTGAAGGTGACAAACCAAGCCTCAAAGACCACCCCACACTGAGATAATACAGAGATGTATTTCCGAAAGAGGTACCGGGTCTACCTCCGAGAAGGGACATTGACTTCTCGATAGAACTTGCGCTAGGAGCGGTGCTAGTGTCTATGACACCCTATAGGATGAGCACACCTAAGCTAGTTGAACTTAAATTACAACTAAAAGAAATGATGGACATAGGCTATATACGGCCCAACGTGTCTCCATGGGGAGCACCATTCCTGTTTGTGAAAAAGAAAGACGGTACCCTCTGACTGTTCATAGATTATAGACAACTCAATAAGGTAACCATAAAGAACAACTACCCCTTACCTAGGATCAATGACTTGTTCGATCAATTGGGAGGTGCCTCTATCATCTCGAAGATTGACATGAGGTTTGGATACCATCAATTCTAAATCAAGGGCGAAGACATCCACAAAGCTGCCTTCAGGACGAGATATGGTCACTATGAGTTTGTGGTAGTGCCATTTGGGTTAACCAATGCCCCTGCCACTTTTATGTGCTGGATGAAAAATGTGCTCAGCAAATTCCTAGACAAATTTGTACTACTTTTTATTGATGATATATTAATTTACTCCAAGAATAGAGAGGAGCATGAGGAACACCTTAGGCTTGTGCTTCAAGTGCTAAGAGAACATCAACTCTATGCCAAATTCAACAAGTGTGCCTTCTTCTAGAAGAAAATACATTACTTGGGCCATGTCCTATCTGAAGAAGGGGTAGCAGTAGACCCTTACAAGATCAAGTCTATCATGGAATGGCCTACCCGAAAGGACGTTTCGGATATCAGATCCTTTATGGGCTTAGCAGGATACTATAGGAGATTCATAAAAGGATTTTCCAAGATTGGATGTCCAATCACTGGCCTCCAGAAGAAGGGGACAAAATTCACGTGGACACAAAAATGTGAAGAAAGATTTTAAACCCTAAAACATCTACTAACCCATGCACCCGTGCCGAATATCGTCGATCCCGAAGATGACTTCCTCGTGTGCACAGATGCCTGTAAGGAAGGGCTCGGAGGAGTCCTTATGGAAGGAGGAAGTGTGGTCTTCTATGAATCCTGAAAATTGAACGAGCACAAAGTCAACTATGTGACCCATGATCTAGAGCTAGCCGCCATAGTGCACGCCTTAAAAATGTGGAGGCATTACCTCCTGGGAAGAAAATTTGTACTTATGACAGACCACTGTGGATTGCGATATCTGTTTGACCAACCAAAGCTCAATGCCAGACAGGCTAGGTGGATGGGCCTCCTTAGCGAGTTTGATTTTGAAATCAAATATATTAAGGGAAAGGAAAATAGGGTGGCCAATGCCCTCAACAGAAGCATGAAAACAATTCACCTGGCAGCGATAAGCACATACGAGATGGATGTCAAAGAAAGAGTCAGAAATGCACAAGAGACAAACACATTCTTCCAGACCGTGACCTCGTACCTGTAGCAAGAACCCACAGGGATAAAGTATGAAGGCTACCAGATGATGGAAGGAGGTCTTCTCACTTACAGAAACATATTGTATATCCCATATTGTGACGACTTGAAGAGGTTCATAATGGATGAACTACATAAAAGACCCTATACTAGTCATCCATGATACCAAAAGATGATCACGACCACCAGGAAACAATTCTATTGGCCTGGGTTGAAGAAAGACATAGCCGAGTACTTAGCCAAATGCATAGAGTGCCAACAGGTTAAAGCATAACACCGACACCCAACAAGATTATTACAACCTCTACCAATCCAGGAATGGAAATGGGAAACCCTCTCCATGGATTTCATCACCAGATTACCAACCTCGACCAAATAGAATGACCCTCTCCACTCATTTTATCCCCATCAAGTTTACATGTAAGGAAATAGACATCGCCAACTTATTCATGAAGGAGATATTCAGACTGCATGGTATGCCGAAAGAGATCGTGTCTGACAGAGACACGAAATTTACTTCCAACTTTTGGAAATCACTGATGGTTGGTTTGGAGACCAAGTTACTATTTAGCACAGCCTATCATCCCCAAACTGATGGACAGATGGAAAGAGTGAACCAAATATTAGAAGACATGCTAAGGATGCATGTAATGCATCAACCCAAAAAGTGGGAAGACTACCTGCCACTGGTGGAATTCGCCTACAACAACAACTACCAAGAATCTCTGAAGATGAGTCCTTTCGAAGTCCTCTATGGTAGGTTGTGCAACACTCCAGTCAGTTGGAGTAATCCCATAAACAKGGTGACTATTGGACCTGACAAGTTGAAATAAATGGAACAACAAGTGATTTAGATAAAACAAAATCTAAAGGTCGCTCAGAACCGACAGAAAAGTTACGTCGACCGAAAGAGAACTCCAAGAGAGTTCTAGGCAGGAGACCACRTATATCTCAGAGTTAGGCCCAGGAAGAGTCCCCTGAGGATAGGAGATTGTGCCAAGTTCRCACCTCGGTATTGTAGACCCTTTGAAGTTCTAGATAGAGTGGGACCTATAGCCTATAGGCTAGCACTTCCTCCCACAGTAAAAGCACATAATGTTTTCCATGTTTCATTATTGAAGAAATATCTACATGATTCTAATCATATAATTGACTGGTCTATGATCCAGGTGGAACCGGAGGGAGAATTCTTGCCATAACCTCAATGCATACTGGATAGAAAGGAAAACTCCCTCAGGAACCGAACCATTGCACAGGTCAAGGTGCAGTGGAAACATTTTGGCCCATATGAGGCTACATGGGAAATGGAATATGCCATGAAACAAGCACTTTCGATTTTGTTTACTTCTATACTTACACATCCTATTGATGGATAGAACATAGAGGACGATGTTCCTTTCAGGGGGAGGGAATTGTAACACCCAATTTCCCCCAGTCTATTAAAATAACAATACAGGCCAAGAACTATGGAAAACTCAAAGATGTGAATGTTTGATTTGACAGACCTTTGTATAAAAGGTTCAAGGAATGTAAATAATGTATGAATATGTGTTTCATGACTGCTGGGAGGGGGATGTGCTGAAAAGAGACCACGATGGCTGATGAAAGGTGGTGGAAGGCACCTGGAATGGTGGTGTTAACTTCCATCGAACCAATACCATATTGGTCTTTACTGTCTTGAAGACCAGAGCTGCTCTCTGGACCTGGAATGAATTACTCACCAAAATGGTAGGTCAAGAGGCTCCTCATGCGTTAATGAGGGGATGGGGGTGAACCAACCATCTGTAGAATCCCTCAGACCTGACCACAGTGGGGGAATTCACGCCACACGTGACCTTGCAGAACAAGGCAAGAAAGGAAGTGTGGGGAGAGGAAGGGCAGAGCACGCGCGAGAGGAATCGCGGAAGGGAGAACCAGAATAACTTAGGAAAATACAGTGAGTCATGAGCAGATGAGAGGGAGAGTAACCTTCATCCTTGACTTCTGATGAGTGGGAAGTAGGAGATAGAGTATCAAAGCATCGTGTTCTAGCTCGGGGGTGGCTAGTGGTAAATCCGATTGGAATCGTTGAGCCTACGGTGGGGTGTAAAGGAGTACCCCTCTCAGCAGTTGCATCACACCTGGTGTTTTCTGATAAGTGTTTATATCTTGTATCTCGAATTGAATATCCTGGAATGTATGCTCATGGTTTGTATATTCATAAATATTTTCTGTATAAAAGTGTTTGCCTAGTGTTTTGATTGGAAATGGTGGTTTCATGCTCATACTTGTATAACCATTTTTGGTTTATATATATATATATATATATATATATATATATTGATCAAGTTCAGATTTTGAGTTCGTTCTCGGGAGATTTGTCCCATTTACTTGACTCATGCGATGTCTTGGTTGGACTTCCCCACAGGAACCTCCTTCTGGGAAAGTTCCCTCACCTTACAGAGAGGAGTAAGTTCCTTGAAAGGAATACCATCTTAGTAAGCCCATGATTTTACTTATTACCTGTCACAGAAGTTCATAGTTCGGTGATTTAAGAAGGCCTTTCAGTCAGGTCACCAAGCTTGGTGATAATTACCCAAGAACCCGTTGAAGGATTTTATGGCCTAATTTTGGAAACCTTGCACTAGAGAGAATGGTTCCCTGAGGTTTTTGGCGTTTCGGCACACGATAATCCCAAGGGTCAGTTCCCTTGTACTCTCCAGTCATGAAATCCCGACTTGCAAAACCCCGAAATAGTATAGCGTGATTAGAGTTTTGATGTTTCAACATTTCGACACCTGGGAATCCCAAGGGTCAGTTCCCTTGTACTTTCCAGTCGTGAAATCTTGACTTACGAAACCCCGAAATAGTATAGCGTGATTAGAGTTTTGATGTTTCGGCGTTTCAGCACCCGAGAATCCCAAGGGTCAGTTCCCTTGTACTCGCCAGTCACAAAATCCTGACTTGTGAAACCCCTAAATAGTATAGCATGACTAGAGTTTTGTTGTCTCGGTGTTTCGGCACCCGTGAATCCTAAGGAATAGTTTTCTTGTACTCGTCAGTCGCGAAATACCGACTTGCAAAACCCCAAAGTAGTGTAGCGTGATTAGAGTCTTAATGATTCGGTGTTTCGACACCCGGGAAACCCAAGGTTCAGTTTCCTTATATTTTCTAGACGCGAAATCCCGACTTGTGAAACCCCGAGATAGTATAGCATGATTAGAGTTTGGTGTTTCAGAGTTTCGGCTCTCGGGAAACCCAGGTGCAAGACATCCTGTCTTTGCACATCACGAAATCCCGACATGCAAAACCCCGAAATGAGATTAGCGATGAATACAGGCTTCGGAGTTTCGGCTCCGAGAAACCCAGGTGCGAGACTTCCTGTCTTCGCATATCGCGAAATCCCGACATGCAAAACCCTAAAATGAGCTTAGTGATGAATACATGCTTTGGAGTTTTGGCTCCCGGGAAACCCAGGTGCAAGACCTCCTGTCTTCGCATATCACGAAATCCCGAGTTGTGAAATCCCAAAATGAGCTGAGGAGAGTATATAGACTTCGGAGTTTCGGCTCCCAGGAAACCTAGGTGTGAGACCTCCTGTCTTCGCATATCACGAAATCCTGACATGTGAAACCCTGAAATGAGCTTAGCGATGAATACAGGCTTTGGAGTTTCAGCTCCTGGGAAACCCAGGTGCGAGGCTTCCTGTCTTAGCATATCGTGAAATCCTGACTAACGAAACCCTGAAATGAGCTTGGTGGATATAAGGATTTCGGTGTTTCGGCACCCAAAAAACCCAAGGGTATGAACCCCTCGTCCTCATATATCACGAAAACCCGGTATGCGAAACCCAAAAAGGAAGAGTGTCAGGATTTAATTTGAGTCATTAATAAATGCGATGAGATGTTAGATTCCTTTCGGGTTTCGTCACTTAGAAAGACAGAGAGCAGGGGAATGCTTGCATCACGATTCCCCAAATCATGAAAGCCGAGAGCACCTCTCTAGTAAGGCGTGTGGTCATAGCCAATGATCACATGGGTAATGATAAGGGAAGGTAGGGTCTGCACTAGGCCCCATAGAATTTTGAGGATTCTATTCCTCGGAGAAAAGAAGAAAAAGACGAAATTTTTTAGTTCCCGTAGTGGGTGTGTTACAACATAGTTAAAGGTCAACATACAGTTGGCCCACATTGGTGTTGATCACAATACATAAATATCAATGAACATGAGGTATTGCGAGGATCCAAGCTGCACGAGAGTTAATTCCCCAAGGCAGCCCCGCAATCCAAACCACAGTTTTACCGAGGGGTTATGTGTCAAAGTTCGAGGAATTGCGGGGCGATAAGTGGGTTACTCCAAAACCTTCGATGCATGCCCCTGCAATTTGAAAGGGGTAAATATTGATGTGACATGTTAGTGTTCAAACATTGAAACCTTGGGGCCTAGAGGACGCGTGGCACCAGATGTCGGAGTCTGGAGACTAGACTCTCTGGAAGAATTGTGCTATGTTATGCAGTGGAGGGACCCCCCACCGTTAAAGGAATAAAGGCAAGGGTGGGCATGGAATTGATTATGAGTCATCGATCTGAGCGCTGATGATCAAAACCGATGAGATTTGCGTGAATATTAATCACTATATGACAATATTCATATCCGCTTGATGAGGGTTATATCACATCTTATCTGTTGGTTGCTGATGAACAATGGACCGTAGATCCACTCCCCACACTTTGCGAGTTCTCCCATTAGACACTCTGAGGAGTTACAATGACTTGGGTTAGGAACTTCCAAAGCCTGGAGGCTCGATGTCCCAAATAAGCACCTATCGACCTAGTGCTTGGCCACAACCCATGGTCGTATGGGTTGGGGGTTAAGAGAATGGTGCTAGTGCCCGAAAAGTTTTTCAGAATGGAGCAGAGCTTAGAAATAAAAGATCTGTGAGGATTCTTGATTGATCGAGGACCGCAAAATAAAATATGAAAGTTTTCTTTGAATCAGATTGGGTTATGAATACTGTGGAATTTGTTAAGGACCGATGGCTTGAAAAATTTCAGTTGACTACACATTGTTTTTGCAGAGTTAAATGAAAAACTAAATCAGTTAAGGATCAACACATAGTGCAGAGAAATGGGGGATGCATAAGAGGCTTACATTTTGTAAGATGAAGTTAGAGGAATAAATGATCAATTGGATAAAGAAGGATCAAACTCTCATGGTCATGGAGAGGAAAAAGACGAGAAATTGGACATGATGAAAAAGCTCATGAAAGCTAGGGAACAACATGGAGAATTCAACATAAAGTTCATACAGATCCTGGAAAGGATAGAAAATAAATTGGATAAGGAGAGTGACTCCAATAAATCAGGAAGTCATGGGTTTCCTGAAGAGAAGAGGAAATCAAGGAGTGTTGGCAGACACCATCATCACTCCCAAGGGCACTTCATGAGGAGGGCACACAATAGTTCAAGCTCATATCCTACCAGAAAGAATAGGATATTTGGAGTGGATGGACTTAATGGTGAAATGCACAAAATTAAACCTCCTATGTTTGATGGATAGCACAAGAAGGAGGAAGATGCTAAGACATGGCTGCTTGGCATGAGGAAATATTTCCAACTACATAATTACTCCTCTCATGCTAAAGGGAGAATTGCAATGTATCAACTAAAAGGAAAGAAATCCATGTGGTGGGACCAGCTTGTGCAGGTGCAACACATTAAAGAGAAAAAATTTACTTGGACGGAATTCAAGAAGTATTTCGAAAAGAAATGTTTGACTAAGAGATACTATGACAGAAAGATGAAAGAGTTCTTTGAACTCAAGTTGGTAAGCATGACAATGGATGAGTATGAAAGAAGATTCCTAGAGTTGTTGAAGTATGTTCCTTTAATCAAAGATGAGACTCTCAAAATCCAAAGATATTTGAGTGGAACTCTAGTTTTCATTAGTGACAAGATCCAATATGATGATCCTAAAACTATGGAAGAAACCATAAGGAGAGAAAAATGCCTATATGATCAGCATAAAGAAAATCCAACTTTCCAAAAATCTTGGGAAGAGAAGAAGAAATTCAAGATGGATCAGAAGAAGAGGGGAACTAAGCCATCCTTTTTCAGAAATAGACTTCAAGGACAACCAGGTTTTAGAGAGCCCAGAAAGGCTGAATTAGGTGGGAAAATTCCAAGACAACCACCTCTGGAATGTTGGGGTTGTAAAGGAAATCATAGGTACAAAGATTTGCCCCACAAAAATGACAAAGTGAGAGTTGTCCATAATGTTCAGCAAGCAGAAACAATGGAGGACATGGGCAGAAGTATATCAAGGATCTACATAACCCTAGACAACAAACACACAACATATCAGTCACATATTATTGAAGTAGAAGGTATAATCAACAACCAAACCATTACTATTTTAATTGATTTAGGAGCTAGTCATAGTTATATAGATCCTAGAATGGTGGAAATTTTTCATTTTCCAAGAAGAAATCATGGAAAATATTGGTTAGTGCAGCTAGTTATAGGAGCCAAGAGAAAGGTTGTTGAGTTGGTTAATTCCTGTCCAGTGGACATGAATGGACTGAGCACAAGGGCTGAATTGAACATCTTACCTTTAGGTTCCTATGACTGTATAATTGAGATGGATTGGTTGGACCAACACCATTCCATATTAGACTTTCATAACAAGGAATTCACTTATTTCGATGAGGAAGGAAACCCAAGGAAAGTGCAGGGAATCCCAAGGGCAGTGACTATCAGAGAAATATCAACAATGCAGCTGAAAAAGTGCTACAGGAAGGGCTGCCAAATATTTGTAGCCTATATGGAGGAAGAACCTAAGGATAAGGTGTCAAATATTGAATACCATGCAGTACTGGAAGATTTTGAAGATGTATTCAAGGAGGTACCAGGACTACCCCCAAAGAGAGATATTTATTTTTATATAAACCTGATGCCTGGAGCAACTCCAGTGTCAAAAAATCCTTAGAGAATGAGTACACCAGAGCTGAAGGAGTTGCAAATGTAGCTTGAAGAACTTTTGAAAAAGGGGTATATACACCCAAGTGTGTCACCTTTGGGTGCTCTGGTCTTGTTCATGAAGAAGAAAGATGGGACGTTGAGATTGTGCATCGATTTTAGACAGTTGAATAAGGTTACTATAAATAACAAGTATCCCTTGCCAAGGATTGATGATCTCTTTGATCAGTTGAAGGATGCCAATATATTTAAAAAATAGATCTCAGGTTAGGGTACCATCAGGTAAGGATAGAGAATGAAGGCATCAAAAAGACCGCCTTCAGAACAAGGTATGGTCATTATGAATTCACAGTGGTGCCATTTGGGTTATCAAATGCACTCGTTGTTTTCATGTGCATGAATGGTGTATTTAGAGAATATATAGAAAAGTTTGTCATAGTATTTTTGGATGACATCCTAGTGTATTCCAAGTTAGAGGAAGAGAATGAACATAATATGAGGATGGTTTTGCAAGTGCTAAGATAGCATCAACTGTATACCAAATTGAGAAAGTGCTCATTTTATCAAAAGTAGATTCATTATTTTGTACATATAATTTCATAGAAGGGATAACACTGGACCCTAAGAAGATAGAGGCCATTAGATGATGGTCAACACCTAAGAATGTGACAAAATTCAGATCATTTATGGGTCTAGATGGATATTACAGGATATTCATTGCAGGGTTTTTGAAAATTGCTCACCCAATCACTTCATTGCAAAGGAAAGGGGTAAAATTTCAGTGGACAAAAGAGTGTGAAAAGAGCTTCCAACATTTGAAGTAGTTGTTAACCAGTGATCCAATCCTGAGGATTGCAATCCGAATGAATATTTTTTAGTGTGTACAGATGCATGCAAAGAAGGACTGGGGGGAGTCCTTAGTCAAAATGGATTTGTGGTATGTTATGAATCCAAAAAGCTGAAGGAAAATGAAAATAACTACGCAACTCATGATTTGGAGTTGGCAGACATAGTGGATGCCTTGAAGAAATGGAGGCACTACCTCATGAGAATGAGGTTTGAACTAAGGACAAACCATAACGGTCTGAAGTATTTGTTTGATCAACCAAACTTGAATGCTAGGCATAGTAGATGGTTGGAATTCCTTTGTGAGAATGACTTTGATATCAAGGATATCAAAGGAAATGAGAACAAAGTGGTTGATGCACTCAACAGGAGAGTGCATGAGTTACATACTACAACCATTAGCATGTACCAATTAGATTTGAAATAAATAATTGTGGAAGTTACAAAATCAGATTTATAGTACATGGAATTGGTAAAAAATATGTAGCAAAGTAAAATGTTGCAGAAAGTTGAAGATTATAAATTAGAGGCTGATGGAACACTCCTGTACAAAAATATAATTTATGTACCTAATTTACAGTAATTGAGAATTATGATCTTGAAAGAAATGTATAATGTGCCTTATGTTGGACACCCTGGATATCATAAAATAGTGGCAGTAGTCAAGAGCCATTACTTTTGGCCAGGTATGAAGAAGGAAATTTCACAATACATCGCCAGTTGTATGGAGTGTCAGAAGGTCAAAGCTGAACATAGGCACCCAATAGGGTTGCTACAACCTTTACCCATTCCTAAGTGGAAGTGGGAAGTGGTGACAATGGATTTCATCACAGGATTTCCCATAACAAGCAAGCAACATGATTCCATCATGGTGGTGATGGATAAGCTTATGAAAGCTGCCCATTTTATTCCATTGAAAACTACTCACAAGGTAGCTAATGTTGTTGATATCTATATGAAGGAAGTAGCATGATTGCATGGTATTCCCAAGATAATTGTGTCTACCAGAGACTTGAAATATACCTCAAATTTTTGGAGAGGGTTATTCAAAGGGTTCAGAACAAATATGAAATTCAACACAACCTATCATCCTGAGTCTGATGGGAAAACAAAAAGGGTGAACCAAGTGATAGAGGACATGCTAAGGATGTATGTGATGGACAAACAATATAAATGGGAAGAATACCTACATTTGGTAGAATTTTCCTACAACAATGGGTATCAAGAATCATTAAAGATGAGTCTTTTTGAAGAAATTTATGGCAGAAAATGAAACACACCAATAAGTTGGGACAACCCAACTGATAGGGCAGTGATTGGGCTAGAGTTTCTCAAGGAAATAAAAGAGAAAATACTAAAGATTAAGAAGAATTTGAAGGCTGCCCAAGACAAGAAGAAAATTTATGCTGATAAGAACAAAACACATAGGGAGTTTAAAGTGGGTGATCATGTTTTCTTGAAAGTGAAAGCCAACATAAGTTCCCTAAAGATGTGAAACTATTCCAAGTTGGCAACCAAATATTGTGGGCCATTTGAAATCCTAGAAAGGATTGGACCAGTTGCATATATGATTTCATTGCCTGCATACATGACTGTACATAATGTGTTTCATGTTTCATTTCTTAAGAAATATATACGTGATGCTAATCATGTTATTGATTGGAATGTGATTTAGGTGGAGAAAGAAGGCGCCTTGCAAGTGCATCTCGTGCGCATATTGGACCGGAAGAGAAAATAATTCTAGAATTGATCCATAGGGATTGTAAGATCCAGTGGACCTGGTACAGTCCAGAGGATGCGACACGGGAGCATGAGGATGCTATGCGGACAGAATACCCGCATATTTTTGAATATTTTGAAAATCTTTTTGATGATGTGTAAATAAGTTGAACTGAGGACAGTGCAAAAATAAGGGGAGGGAATTGTAATATCCCCAAGGACGAGTCCTAGTTGTATTTATGAATTGTAACATGTTTTTTAGGATGGTGAGCCAATAAATTATAATCTATGGGATTATGTGTTTATTAGGCCAGAGAGCCTAGGTGTTAAAGGCCAAGAGCCTATTTTGTACATGTAAATATTCATATTATTAATATAAAAACAACGTTGCGTGTAGACCGACCAAGAATAAAGAGTATGGGGGACTAAGATCCAATAATCTAGGTAAGGGAGAGGGGGCTAAGAGTTTGGAAAGGGGGGCTAAGACTAAGGGCTTAAGTCCAAGAGAATAATAATTTATTATTATTCCAAAAGCTTATTAGAAGGATATGTTTTTATCCTAAGTTACTTTGGGAAGAGGGAATGACTTCCAAATGGAAAGGAACGTGCTTCATGAGAGACATGTGTCAGCTCAGGCACATGCAGTTTTAAGGGGGGGCACTCACTCACTCACTCACTCACTCACGTAGAGGTTCACACACAAACAATTTTGGGCTCTCACACTCTCACCATATTCAATATGCTAGACCAGTCTTCCCCATATCTCCTCACGAGTTCACTCACGCATTGAGCAATCACGCAGCTAGCCAATTATGCCATTGTTGAACCTGTGGCCATTGTGCACCTCCATAATTTACTGAGTCATCCCTTGCCTTACCTAAATTTTCTATTTTGGTTTGAAGAGGCAGGTTGTCAAGCCCGTGGTTGAAGAGGAAGGTTGTAATTAGGCCTGTTAGCAATTCTCTCTCTTGGTGAGATAGGTTTTTTTGGATTGAAGAAGTAGGTATTCAGGCCTGTGAGAAACTCTCTCCATGTGAGAGAGTGTGCTGGGGAAGTGAGTTTTTTGGGAGGGAGTCTCATAGCTGCTACAGAGCTCTGAGAATTCTGTTCCAACCAGTTGTTGAAGCCTCAAAAGGGAGGTGGAGCAATCGATGGACTGTGGGAAAGTGAAGGTGTATACTCCTGGGGTGGGACATGCATGTGTGGAATGAGATTCTGTGAGTAGTGGGCGTAACTGGATCCTGGGAGTGAATCCTTCCTCTTAATTGTGTGACTTTCCTATTGACCTTTCCTAGGAATCCCTTGCCTGGTGGAGTTTAGTCCCAGCTTGGGGGTGACCCATTACTGAGAATTATGGGTAGCATGGTCTAAGGATGGGAGGTTTGTGGAAGTTCTGCACGTAGTTGGTGGTCCTCCATAAAAATATAAGTACCACTTCTATGTTCATTACATGTTGTGTATTGTTTATGTTTATATTGATGAGTATAGCCTGTATATGTTGTATGTATGGGCTTATTTTTATTTTCCACATGGATTTGTGTATTAGAAGATATGTTTTTTGTTATGCATGTCTGTGATTCTTGCAAAGTTATCATGTGTTACATTTCATGTGTGAATTACTGTCAATTCCAGAGGAGTCTATATGATAGCAATAATTTTGTGTTATTTGTTTTAAATTCATTATAAATGAATTACACACACACACACACACACACACACATATATGTATGTTCTGTGGATACCACAAAATGATATCAGAGCTAAGTGAAGTGTCCAAGTAGTGGCGTTTCCCGACCAGTTGGTGGCTGGGGACATTACAGACATGGTATTAAAGACTTGGTCAATGAAAGCGAGAGGAAAATAATCCTTTGGAGTGGCCTTATTAAGCTCCCAAAAATCGACACAAATTATCCATTTATCGGTTACTTTATTTGGAACCACTAAAAGTGGGGATACCCATTTACTATCGGAGATGGGATAAATAAAGCTGACATTCAATAACTTTTGTATCTTCTCTTTTACTATATATTTGAGTGTCGGGTTCATCCTTATTTGGGGTTGCCTAATAGGTGTTACTTCTCCCTGGGTATATATGTGATGAATGCAAGTGTCAGGGTGTATACCCTTCATATCAATGTATTCCCAGGAAAATGCCCCTGATTGTTCTTTAAGAAAATTTACTAACTGCTTTTGTTGGTCTGCATCTAGTCCAAAATTTATATGTAGAAATTTCCCTAGACTAATCTCATAGGGCATGGTATAATATGTGGCAGACTCATCTATCTCAAAGATAAAATATGTCAAAGACAAAATCGATGGGTCAAACTGTTTATGAAATTCTCCCCCAAACATGTACTAAAATTGGGGAAAATACTGTGGAAAATCAACACACGTGATAGCAAAAATAAACTGGTTTAGCACATTTTCCATTCTTTGCTCCTGAAGTGCCCAAGAATGATCACTTGGAAACACAGGTTCTTCCCAGTCATCATTCTCGTATGGACATTCAAGCCACCATAGATTTTCCATGATAGGTTGATCTGGTGGGTATATGGTGAGCTTCTGTATAGAAAGTCCATTTGAGATGGTCATTTCACCCTCTTTACAACCAATAAATGCATTGGATGTGGCCAACCAAGGTATTCCCAAAATAACGAGATTTCCTTTGGTAGGATCCTTTGAATGAATGACAAGAAAGTCTAATGGGTATTCTCATGAGGCTGATGTAACTATGATATCATCCAAGATTCCTTCAAGTATAACCTTTGTCTTATCTATTAATTCCAAAATAGTTGGGGTAGGTTTAAGAAGAGGTTTTGACTGTAATTCCTCCAAAGTAGTAACTTTCATAACATTGATGGCTTCTCCTAGGTCTATGAGAGTGTTTCCTATGGGAACCTGATTAATGGTTATGGTTACTATGGGGTTCCCTAGGTTCCCATATTTTGCGACCCTGGGATGCTCTGATATGTACTGAGAGAGTTCTCCTATCAAATGTACTATTGGAGGATCCTTTTGCTTCCTTCTTGGCTTCTTAATACACAATTCTTTGAACACCTTACTGTAAAATGGAATATCCTTTATAGCTTGTATCAAGGGAGTTTTGACATATATATTCTTCAATTCATTCAAAATGTCAAATTATGGTCGAGTGGTAGGTTTCTCAATCACTAATATTTCTGGATAAGGAGAGGCTTTTGTAATTTGTGAAGGTTCATTTTGGGGAAGCTTGGGTTCCTAGTCTTTAGGGATGATAACATCTTACCACTTAGTGTCATTTGTGGGTTGTTTGGGGGTTTCCTCTTCTTCTTCTTCCCGGATGACTATTGAAGGCCTCTACCTATCCATAACTTTTCCCGACCTTAGTTGAATCTCCTGTAGTGGAACGAGAGAAATAACATACCTCGGAAAGGCTTGCATCTCAACATTGTGAAGAGGTTGAGTGGGTTTTTTATTGGGGTTGATAACTGGTTGTGCCAGTAATAATGTCGGTCTTGGGGAGATTTCCTTCTAGTATTACTACGGTTGTTGTGGAATAGGAGGTAAAGGTGGGGGGACAAAACATGGAAAAAGTTGCGAGATGTTTGGTGGAAATTGGTGGTAAGGATGAGTGGGCATAGGGACATGTGGAGCTTGAGGGTTTCCTTGGTTATGCCCTCCTCTCCATCCTTGTAGCCAAGGATGGTGATACTGTGTAGACCAATTCTGCCAATTCAGTGAGTTCCACTATTATGGTTGTTGTTAATAAGGTGGAACTTGAGGTTGTAGATCCGAGTATGTAGGCTGACTCCTAGGATTCCATGGCCTCCTAGGTGCATAAGAGGACTACCCAGGAGCCCCACTTCTGTAGATGGATAAAAAACCGTGCAGTGATGGGCAATTTTTAGTTGGGTGGTCTTCAGTGAAGAAGCCACAAACTGAAATATTATATAATGGGAATTCCCTTGAGGAATGCTTCCTCCTGCATCTTGGGAAAAATATGCTCATTGTTGCATTCTCCTCCTGCTGTTTCTTTTTAATCTTTAGGGTGTCCAACTGGGAACCTATTTTACTTAAGATATCCATTTTAAAGTTTTCTAAGAGGTTCCCTATCTCTACCCTTGTGACACCACTTGAACTAACTTCTTTTAGGTTTCTACTGTAAGGATCCTGAACACTCTTCCCTGTTTTGACTCTACTCCTCGAGTAATTCCTACACATTTCAAAGATTTCAACAAATGGTTTATGGTAGATGTTACCTGATGCCAATGATGGGTATTCTATATGCACTAAATCCCTCAATTAAATTGTCAACCTGGGGTAAGTAAACTTAGAGTTGTGGCACTGTATGAGCCAAAGAATAAAAGATAATGGAAGTATTGTCTAACTAAGGGGATGATCTATCTAAGGATCAACCTATTTAAGAGATGAATCTTTTCATTTTTATCAATTAGCAAATCCTATTAATGAGCTTGAGCTATTTACCCTAAGAAACTTCAAACAATGGATTGATGGATTATTTCTAAAAGAGAAAATCAAAACCTATTTTAAACAAGTTAATCTATTCAAACTAATGAGAAACAAAAAGTAAATTACTTTTGATCTTTTTATCTTTAAGAAAATAAGTAGGCATACAACTAACCTATCAAGACTATTTCAATATGTGAACTCTATTCTTAAAAAGAACTCATAATCATTTTTGTTTTGCAAAAGATAAATCTTAAACTATTTAATCAAAAGGCATCATGATTGTATTCAGATTCCAATTAATCAAAACTGTTCCTAATTTTCAAGAACAGGAAAAAGAGAATTCAAAGATGATGATTATGTCTTCAGTGCCGAATAACATCACGATGTCATCTGACTATTAGTGACAGTTCAAGATGGATTAATTCAATGATGACTTCTATAGAGAAATGGAAAGTGTGAATCAAACAATCTAATGAAAGATTTGTCATCATAGAAGAAACACTAAGTATCTTGGGAATCCATGTGATCTCTAGATTCCATGCATCAATCATCAATGATTAAAAAAACACACTTATACTAATTCAAGCAAATTTACAATCTCATGAACTCATAATTAAAAATCTTAATTCAAATCCACTGTTCTAATTAAAATTGCAATTCAAATCCACAACTGAGATTTTACAATCTAATCTAAACTAATCATATCATTAAAACTCAGTTTTCAAAACTAGAATGTTGTAAAAAAACATAACTCCAAAATCTATTCCTATCCTATCGTACTAAAGCAAGATAAATGAACCAAACAGATTTATGAAAACACATATGAACTGATAATTAAATTTATCTTGTTTACAACTAATAAAACTTGCAACTATTAATCCATCAAATCTTGCAAACGATCCTAAATTAAAACTCTGTTTACACTAATCCTCTGTCTAAATAATACTCTATTTTAATTTGTAAAAACCAAATTAAAAATTCAATACATCATCTAAGTTAGTAGCCTGCAGGACAATTGCTAAGAAAAAAGAAACAAAACATGACAAATAACCAACTCCTATAATAAATCTTCAATTTAAAGAAAGACAAATTAGATAATTAAATTACAATCAACATGCATAGTGATTAAAACTAAAATCTACATACAACAAAGAAACAAATTAAATTCTAACTAAGAAAATGAGATAAACACGTGATATGTGTGTGTATATATATATATAGTTACACAGAACACTGGTGGGCCCTCCAACAAGTCGTGGCTACTCTTCAACAACAAAATGTAGGCTTAACTCAACACAATTCTGTCATTAATTAAAAATGTAGTCTGGAACACAAGTTTGAAAAGAAATGTCAGAATTGCATAGTGAAAAACTTCTTAAAAATTATGTCTGGTGTCTTACTACATATAGTGGTATTTATAGGTAAATTACAACTCGAGAGGTCGACCACTGGAAGGGTCGATCTCCTCTAAAAATGAAAAATTCATTAAATGAGTTGCTAACAACTTTACCTTCTAGAAAATTCGTGAGCCATTCAATGATCAACATAACTTCCCAATCTAAGGTGTAATGAGCTCTGTAGCTGGAGGCCTTGAGGGGGCACAAAACCTAGATTTCCTATTTTTCCACCACATGCCACCAATGTACCAACTGCCTACTCCTATGAGCTCCGACTGGTGGATCGTATGCCAAATGGAGTGCCAGATGGCGTACCAGATGGGGTGCTAGATGAAGTGTCGGACGAGGTACCGGATGGAGGATCAGACCACGAATTTTCCCTGTTATACACATATCATGCATTAAATCCTTATAAACATCAAATTGAACTGAATTTATCTCAAAATCATTGTAAAACATCGATTACACATAACTTATATGAATCCATGATGAATCAATATAAAATCCTTTGAAAAATCCTTCAAAATGGCCAATATAATATATAATATCGGTGCAAAAAGGATTCAATCATCACAATAAAACAATAAAAATACGAACCCAACAACATCCACTAGTTAATAGGCTTGTCCATGACAAGTCAAAATGTATCAAACGACTTCCAAGGGTCAAGGGAGCATGGCAGGAAAAAGGGTATACTCATCCTGTACAACCTATATGGCACTCGTTAGGGAGTTATTGGTGCTCATATTGATCCCATTAACGATGCACAAGTCTATTGTGCTTGTTACCTCATCACTAGAAAGGTAATGAAAAATTATACAAAGAATGAATGTACGCTCGATGCAAAAGCGATGGTCGAATTCACCAAAAATGGCTCACCATTGGACTGGTGTCAATACCTACTAACAGAGATGTTGCAAGCATGTCAAAACATCCATTAGTGGAACACATACTTCATCTTTGGCTAATTTCTCATCGCTTTTGCAATGTGGAAATGGCAGCCACCCCAGGGTTGGCGACTTGCCCACATTTCTGGTCCTCGAATCACCAAGTTATTCGATTCTTGGCATGCTTAGAACTTGGTCAACAATGTTTCCAATCACAATGATACTTTTTCATAGTGGAACAATGAGATGATTAATGTGGCTCAAAGGCTCCAAATTCCAAAGATGATCCTCAACAAGCATTCTCACCACATTTGTCTTGGTATGAACCATGACCACACTTTTTTGTGGCCATTAGTAGCTGCCCCAACTTTGTTTCATATGAATCCTCTTTAATTCTATCTGGATGCAAATTTTTTTGACAAGGAGGTTAGGGAATGGCCAGGGGTCATTAGGGAAGAGACTCTGGCAGTTCCCTCCTACACCATGCTGACCATTTCACAATGATCAGTTCTAGTGGAGATACCGAGTGCATGCCCTAGCTCAAGAAAGAGAAAATAGACACCCTCCAACTCGAATGAAGAGGTAGATGAAGGTAAAGAGTAGGAATTTTCAAGTGACATAGTTCAGATTCCATTTTCATCCATTCCTAATGATGCCACGATATCAGGTAAGCAATTTTGTGAGGTCTTGAATTTTTTTTTTCCCGGAAGAAGTTGTGTACCAAATCCCCCTCCCAATCCCCTAGTGATACTATCATCACTGAGGCCACCCACTTTTCCTCCATCTCACCTCAATTCAACACCACTCCACTTCCATCTTATACCAATCCCCATCAATTGCATACCACCCCACCCTAAACATGCACTAGAATTTCCACCCCATTCACTTCACCATCCACACCATCCATGCTACATATTCTTGATGACCCTCTATTGCATCTCCAATCTACCACTTTATTTGAGGATGCCACCACCCCCACAAAATGGTGGGACCACCAGTGTCATGCACACACATCCAACATCCCCAACCCATAACTAGTTTGACACAGTTTTTCCAAAATATACTGCCCATCCTTCCAACTATCGGTACCACTAGTCCATTTCTATCCACTTCTCCTCAGATCTCAAAAGTCCAAGTTCCCCGACACACAACCCTGAAAATGACCTCTCATCCACAACTAGAGACATGGAAAAAAACACATACTCTAATGGATGAGGAACCTCCATAAGACTAGATAAATACCCATGATGAAACTCAATCATCTCATAGCACTACTTTTGTCAAGGAAAAAATCACACCTCTGCTACAACACCCTCAATAACAACGAGCTATCTTGGAGCTATGTTTTGAGAAAACATAGGTGCTTGAAACACTTCCGTCAAAATTCACAGAATAGATTTTGCAAAGCCTCATAGCTCATTCACCTACCCCAGATGGTGTTGGTACCCCCAACTTTTCCTAGTGTTCTATCGCAAGCGGTCAACTGCTTGCTTCGTAGTTTCTCTTGGATTCCATTTTCACCAATGGAGAGTTGTCCACATTGGCTACACCATAAATCCTGCACCTTTTCTGGGCTTCCACTGACCATTTGGAGTAGAGGATCACACCAATAAGAAAAATATTTGATAGAGGTTGTCAATGAAGCCATTGTATCCAAATAATATGAATATATCTTACAAGTACAAGAGGCAGCCATCACATATAAGTTTTTTTAAGTCTTTCCTTCTTTCCAACAAGTAATTCCTGAGCTGTCAAAGATGTCACTCCGACTACACCACTTGACAGATTTTAGCTCATTGATGGCACATGGTCCCAGTTGGCTGCCAAGACAGATACCCTGCAAAAGGAGTTAGTTTCATTCAAATTAAAGGAAAAGGAACAACCCAAAGAGATCCTCTATAAGATTACACTTATAGTCGAGGAAGGCACCATTGTCAAGTCCTTGATTCATGCTCAAACTGAGTAATGTCATAGACTCTTCGATATGGTCACAGACTGGGTTGGATTGTTGGACCAATGCAGTAAGCATGTCAAAGAGATGCGAGCTAGGCTTAAGAAAATGCATGCGGAGGCCCATGTCATTGTTGAGCCTATCGAGAAATCAACTAAGTTTGCTAAGAAATAAGTTGAGGATGACATGTTGGATGCCATGGATGATGCTAACAAAGTTGCGAAGAAAACACTTTGGCATTTCAAGCCTACCATCCAAGATGAGTACGTTCTACTACAACAATTAGAATCCATTGTTGACACATAGTAGAATACTCTGTGGGATACTAAGCCTGACGACCCCGATTTCAACGTCATGGATGAATTTTTTGTAGGTGCCTCAGTTTTTGGCAAGTAAATGGTAGGATCAGGTCACACACTACTATCAGTTTCATGCCTAGGCCGTTTCCATTGTTCCATAGTTGGGCCCGCGGTTTGTAGAGGTTCAGGGGAATGAGCCAACAATTTGACTTGTGATGAGTCAAATATTATGGTCAGGGCCTGTTAGGCCCTCCATTTTTAAAACCACCCAATTTTGCGGAAATGTTAAAGTTTTGCAGAACAATTTAGTACATTAATGAGAGATCTAAGTGAAGGAAAGATAGTTTCCAGTGTCAGTAAGGAAAATAGTCATGCACTAGCTAGAAGAGCAGTGGAAAGAAGCAGAACCTTCGAGCACATACAAAAAGGAAGCGAAATAAAAAAGAGACATTAGTAGATGCAAGAAAGAAAAAAAATACCCAAGGGAAATACATAAATATGGGAACATGTAAAGGGGAAATGATTGTTGTTGTTTTTCAGTTGTTATCAGACTGTTGTTAAGTTGTCGATAGGTTAATGTTGTCAGATTATTGTTATATTGATTTTATTATGCTATTGAGTTTTTTTGAGTTTCTCTTCTATTCTAAATTAATCTTTCACCATTATTGTCTGTTGCGATAAGCCATTGTAAGGGATTTTTGGGAATGAACTGTGCTTGCACAAATGTCTTAGAGTCTAGATCGAATACTTCATTACTGATTCTTTTGTATAAGTCATGTTATGGAAGAAGTTCTCTATGTATGTGCAGTTGTAATTTGATAATACATGAAATATTATTTGAGTACCAACAATTTGTTATTATGTGTATGGATGCTTGATCTCTTTACTATGCAATTTGTCCTGTTATGTGTAATTGATCATTGCGATACTATTTAACATGATTCTGTAATGTCCATGTTTATCTTTATGCTGCACAACATGGACTATCTGATGCATTTATTGGTTTAATACTTTTGATGATATGATCTCTCCTCATTCAAATATGGATCTCTATTGTATTGTGCTAGATCTGATGGTGTGTCATCGTTAACTCACTTTATCATACATAAGTCTCAACTACGCTTCGAGTGAGACCTCCTTCCCTTGTAGAAGGTTTAATATGCCAACGCCACTAGACTACAATGATATCTTTGTTGGTAACCTCCCAGAACCCCGATCTCCAATTTTGTGCCAACAAATCATTGGCACTTGATTCCATGCATGCCATTTCCATTGTCATTGCTTCCTCAGTTGGATAAATTGGATACACAAGTATGGAGGTATGTTTTCTTCCATGTGTTTCTTTCGAAGCCAAGACCTTTCTCATGATTATCACAATGGTTAACTCCTTCTGAGTACTGAAGCAGTTGTGGACGTTTGTTTTGTTTTGGCATTTGTTTCCAGGTATTCCATTTGTCGGTATTAGTAATTCCATCCCTCACAACTATTTTGTGAGATATATTCCATTCATATCATGATTAAAATATAATACCAACAACTGCTGAAACAAAAGTGGGCACAGGTTCGGTTGACAGATAATACCACATGAAATAAATACAAGTTTGATCTAAGAATTTTGTGAAGCAACAATTTGGTCAGCTCGACTACAATTGTGAAAATAGAGGAAATACATGAATTTTTTTTTCCCATAGACTTATCTCATGACTAAATACCTATTCAATAGACAAACCACCTAACGTAAAAGTTTCTTGCTTCAAGAAGCCACCTTATACGAGACATTGAAGTCTGTCAGCAAGGTGTCTCTTCTGTCACTCTATCAGAACTCTCTATGCATAGATTTCAGATCTATATACATGCCCTCCATTCATCTGACAACTCTGTTCTTGTGAGATTCACACGAAAACAACTGCTTGAAGCATTCTAAGTTTACTCGTGTTGTTTTTCTTGTAAATGGGTGCATTTTCGGTAGTAGTCGACACCCTTCATTTGTTTAGCTTCATTTTTTGATTTTGCATCTGATTGTTAAAGGGTGGAGTTGCAAGAAACCATGTGAGGTCTAAACGTTTCTTCAAAATAGATCGAGTTGAGGAACTATTAGAGTTATTGAACACTCCATTCCTCTATTTTGTGGATAATACAGTCACCATTTACAAAAACACTCTGCAGTGTGTTGTAACTTGCTTTCAAATTACGCAAGCCAAAGAAACGTTGTTGCAAACTCAAACTTGACTTCTTCACGACGCACTTGAGCGAAAGAATCTTTGACAACATTCTGAACTAGTCCTTGTTCAAAACCCTCTTTTCGAAGGCAAAGAAGATGATGATGTCAATTCAAATGAGCAACCAACGCAACAACAACTCAGTGATACAACCCTAAATTCAAGTGTAGATCAACTTTCTCTTTCCAAGATAATCATAAGACCTTAGGAAGAAATCAAAAATAACAAGCACATAAATTATATCAGATATGAAAAGGATGCAAACTTTCATAATTTGGATTACACCAAACCAATCCAGTTCTAGAGTGCTAGATTGCTACAATATGGTTCAAATTCACCTGCTCCAGTTCAAGAGAATATTAAGAAATTCCAACATTGTCAATGAGTTGTCCATGTTGAAGATCAGTGCTTCAATATTTATCCTTGCGAGAATTGCATAAAGAAGAATTATCCTTCAAACATATTTTTTAACCGCAAGACAACTGCAAAAGTAAAGAACCAATATGGGTGGATGACTTCTTGGCTATGGTAATCAATATTCAAGAAGATGTGTTAGTCATACCAATGAATTCACTCTCAAGTATTGACGCATCTTGCGGTGGACAAATTTCCATCTTCTCACCTTGTACTTGATAGGGGGAACAACATCAACGATTGATAGCGAGGCTTCAATTTTCAAATTATTATCAATTGGGAAATAAAAAGTGAGCGTGACAAACAAGCATGATTGGTTTGTGGTTTTCCTTAAACCACCATTTAGTAGAAAGCCTACAACTTCTGCTAGACAACAGTTTGTGGTTTCCCTTAAAAATCCACTTGGTAGAAGACTTTCAGCTCCTTCTACATCACAGTTTATGGTCATATTTAAACCAACATCGAAAGCACTTCCAATTAGCAAAAGACATCAACTACAACTTCTAGCTAACTTACAAAATGTTCCGAGAATCCTTGATCCTAGAGTAGGGTTCCAGAGTTCATGGTCATCCTTGAAACACCAGATTGGTTTGTGGCATTCCTTAAACCACCATCACCATTTAGTAGAAGACATCATATTTTGTTAGCCATTCGATTTGTGGTCAACCCAAAACCAACAAATTCAGAGAGCACATTCAACTATCAACAATTGCACACTTTCAAATTTCAGCTACCCACTTTCAGATATCATCTCTCACCTTGGAATCACATACACCTCTTCATATTAAAGGGGGAAGGTTGGAAAACTAATCCTATTAAGATTACAGTATTCCTCACTTAACCAAATGTGAAAGGTCAAGTAACAATGCAAGAATAATCAAGGAGTCCAAAATACCTTGGAATATGAATCCAAAGGACAAGACAATATATTTGTATCTATACCATATTGATGTTTAATGCACTACACTGTTATCAATTTCATGTATTCAACATTAAACATTATACCAAGTCAAGTTGTACTTGTACAAAATATTTAAATAATATTTTATTTTAATAGA
This sequence comes from Picea engelmannii, assembly GCA_009831015.1. Lineage (NCBI taxonomy): Eukaryota > Viridiplantae > Streptophyta > Pinopsida > Pinales > Pinaceae > Picea > Picea engelmannii. The sequence continues at coordinate 268,799 of ML791772.1, read as the reverse complement.
TAAATTTTTAAATTTAAATTGAAAATACTAAAATACTAAAATACTAAAATTATCAATAATAATAAGGATAATGTTATGTATTTTAATTTTTTAACTCATCAAAATTATAATTATGTAAAAATATTCTTTTAAGATTTTTTTAACATAATAAAATTTTAAAAGTAAACTAGTAATTCCTCCCCTCCTTACCTTTTAAAGTTAAATAAATTAAAATCAATTTTAATAGACAACTGTCATCCTTACTAAAAAAATTATTATTAAAAAATGTTTAGTAAATTTCATTTTAAGTTGGCTAACTGTTAAAATACAAGTGATTAATTATTAAAGCACAGAAAATGAAAATACATTTAAATATATCAATACTATTAAAGATTCCATTAACTTTAATATAAAAAATCCAAAGTATTTTCTTTTATAATTAATATTTAATAAATTTCATTTTAAGTTAAAATTGATATATGTTTACTATTAAAGTAAAATAAATATATTATTAAAGTAAAGTAGATGAAATTATATTTAAATATATCTATATTATTAAAGAGGTCAATAATTTTAATTTTTTTGTTATAATTAGTGTAAAGAAGAAAATCAACCTTGTTAAAATAAAAAAATAAAATTCTATAGTAAAATAAAAGGTTGGACAAATCTTAAAAAAATCATGTGATGAACCAATTTCTTATCTTTATGGTATTAAAAAGGTAAAGAATGAAAAATAGTTTCTGTTAAAATGTTTAACCTAAACTCACACTAGCTGTCAATTTCAAAATATTTCTTATAATACCAAACTTCCTCATCTCTTAACCTTTTTCTAATTTGTTTTTTTAGAAAATCAAAACTATGAAAATATTTACTAAAAATCTAAAAAAAAATATGATCTACAGGTCTAGGTCTTAGAATATGAAAGATGTGTGCTCATTTTACCATTGACAATACCCTTGTCACCCAACCATAGGCTGAAGCCACCCTCCGAGCACCTTAACCTTGACAGAGAATCATTCCGGAAGCAAACCCTAGGCTAGATAGCCATACAAAGGGTAGCACACCTTTCCCCAAGGATA
>ML791772.1:222938-266469 GCA_009831015.1 Picea engelmannii | reverse complement strand
CAGTCTTCTTGAGTAACCCTCAAGAAGAGAGACTTCCCTAGACCACTCCCCATGTTAACCACAATGGGAAGTCATTGTCTATGATACATCAACAATCTGGACCATTTCCCATGTTAACCACAATGGGAAATCGTTGTCCGTCAGAAATATCAATCCACTTTCCGAACAGGAAAGCATCTGGCCAAGATGGACTATTTTTCAATCTTGAAAATGAATGTCCTCAATAATATTTTCAATGCTCACTCCCAACCTGGGAGTCATCTCTTCCTTTTTCAATAAGGAAGTCGTCTCCACGAGCTCTAGCTTGAGTATGCAAACTCTTTCATCTTGGATAGAAGCTTTACCAAAATGTCTGCTTATTTGCTCATCTGTGGAGATATGTATTGGAGAACCACTTTCTCCTTTCTGAACTTCATCACGGATAATGTAATTCTTGATTTTGAATGTAATTTAGTCTGGAACACTGATTTTTTGTGAAGGCTTCATGTAGCTCTGACCAATAGAGTATATCATTATTGGAAAACTGGAACATATCCATGTGGCACTTCTTTTGTCATCACAAGATTTGATCTACTGAGTAATCATCTTGATGTTATAGGAAATCTTCACCATGCTTCTGATGTGCACTGGAGGTTCTCCACCAAGTTATCTTCTTCTATCTGCAACAAGGGTCTCTTTCTGGTATGCCTCAAAGTCTTGAGATTGCTCTTCATACGCTCTTTATTCAATTTCTCTGGAGAACATTCTTTGCATTCATCTGATGTAGAACTCCAACTCATGGATGTTGCAGATGATATAATGACTCATGTAGAGATACGTCTGGTGTACTGGAACAAATAATCTCCATAGTCTTCTCCCTCCATCTGGGAGAACCTCTAGTTCTAGATATCGCAATGCTTTCATTCATAAGTCTTTCATACACGGTTCTTCATCACGACTTTCAGTTCCTCTGCTTGATTTCTTTTATTGAGTTCATATCAGGCTAGTAATCTTGTGATTCTTGATACAATGATTGGTTGTTCTGGCTTCTTTTTCTTTCTTGGAATCTTCATGTGTTTCTTTAGTTCTTGGCTCCATGGAGTTTCTTATAGATTACATGCCCTAAATATTCCATCATAGGATCACGGATGTGGATGGACAACCAAGGATACTTTAAGGTTTTTCTTCGAAGAAGACTTCTTCTGAGATTGAACTGAACACGTACTATCTTTCATGGTTACTACCATGGATATATACTTCAACATCTTCAATGGATCATAGGATTAGCTCCCTCCTAATCCTTGCTTTATGTAAGAGTGCATATAATCATCTCCCTCCATCTAACGGAGTCCACACTTCCGTATGCATCTTTATTGTCTTCTACAATATATAATTGGCTCTCTTGTCTAACAAAGTCCACGCTTCCATCTTATTGTCTTCTACAAAACATTATAAGTCTTTCTCTGACTTCTTTGTTCTGAGTCTCTTCATGATTGATTCAGCGTATTTCATCCTTTCATGTGCATTATCTAATGATATCAATCCTTATCTTGTTGTTCTTCCATAGGTATAGTTCTTCTTGGAACACATTATCTTCAAAGAGATAGATATACAAGATATGTACAAAGACGATGCAAACAAGATATGTACAAGAAATAAGAAGAGTTTTGTTACCTTTAGAAGAAGAAGTCTCTTCCATCCTTCTTAGTCTTCTTTGTAAGTTCCTTTCCTTCGGCAATTGATGCTTCATGTTTCTTCTTCCTTTTCTTTAGCTCGGGACAATGTTTCTTGTAGTGACCATACTTTCGACAGTTGAAGCATTGTACTTCTGAAATGTCTTTCTCTTGATTTGGTTTCCTCCTCGAACCAAACTTCCTTTTGTTCCTAAAGTTCTTGAATCTTGTTGTGAAGGTTTGATCATCGTACTTCTTTTGTGGTTTCTCTTTTGCACTGATCCTTGATTCTTCTTGAGCACAACAAGTCCAAAGTTCTTCAATTGTTGGATACTCCTTCCTTGTGTTCATGCTTGCAGAAAATGCATCCCACGTCTTGGGAAGACCATTGAGTACTATGTTTACCAATTCCTTCTCTGAGATGATCTCTTCAATAGCTTGTAGTTGATATCTTAACTGAGATATTCTCACAAAATATGATGTTATGTTGTCCTCATCATTCATCTTCATGTCATAGAGCTCATTCTTCAGACTCATAACTTGTCCAATGTTTCTGATTGAGAAGAGATTTGTTAGGGCATCATACATATTCTTCGATGAGTCAAGATGTGATATGTAGGGTATCAAGTGGTATTTTATAGATTCCACTATGATACTCATAGCATTGATATCACTGTCTTTGAACTTCTCCATAGTTGCAACGTTTTGCGGTTCCTTCTCTTTTCCTTCTTCAAATTCTGGCTTCACGATCTTTCCTTTCACGATATCCAGCACTTTATTCTTGGCAAGGATGAGGTCAATCCTTGTCTTCCATGCTCTGAAGTTAGAGGCTCCATATAACTTGTTCTCTAACTTCATAGAGTAAGTCATGGTTGCTTTTACTTGGTCAAACCCTAGATTTGAACACAAACTCAAACTTGACGTCTTGGCTTGCTGAGAGTACTGTGAGATGCGCTAGGCTAGGGCACACTGATCTGTCCAGATATTAGGTCGATCCCTTCACTTAAGGTGCCTCAACAAGAGGATTAGGTTTTCTACAACTGCTCCTGCTAGTAACCCTAGTGACAATGTCTTGGAAGTTGCTTCTGCTAGTAACCCTAGCGACAGTTCCTCAACAAGCTCAATATCCTAGTGGCTATGTTTCCTTCCAGTGTTTAGACTGAATGAAGGAGGTGTGGGCCCATAACCTGTTAGAATATGAAATATGTGTGCTCATTTTACCATTGACAATACCCTTGTCACCCAACCATAGGCTGAAGCCACCCTCCGAGCACCTTAACCTTGACATAGAATCATTCCGGAAGCAAGCCCTAGGCTAGATATCCATACAAAGGGTAGCGCACCTTTCCCCAAGGATAGTGCATCAACAAGAGCTGATCAGATAGTCCAAACCCTAGCCAAGAGATAGTCCAAGCCAAAACGTAACTGCTAGCTGCAGCAGTTGCACCAGCAGCTCTCCTCCAAACCTGCGCATAAGACTGCAACTGCACTGCACAGAACTGGCTCTCTGCAACTGCTGAGATGTGTCAAATGAAAGACTAGCGCCCTATATTTATAGTGGTTCTGGCAGACTTACTGGGGTCGACTTCTCCTTCTGGGTACCTATCTGTTCAGTATATATTAATTCTTTTGGCCGACTTCTTCTCTTGGAGGCTATAAACCTAATATATATTATCTTCTTGAGTCGACAAGTCTTCTAGGGTTATTAGCCAACTCATTAGGGTTTCTCTTGCTTCCCAGAGTATTCTATTCTCGTCAGGTTCACACGTGGAGGTAAATACCTCCCGCAGCTACCATAATATCAACACTGGGAAATAGTTGTTTCAGTACCTTAGAACTTGCTGAAATTTGAACTTTCAAAAACTCTCCTTAAATGTCAAAGAAACACAGTGTGGACATCAAGATACATAGCCTTGTGGACATTAGTATCTTGAACCATTTTTGTATACTAACCAAAGTTAACAACTCAGATTTTATTGTGTGCAAACGAAACTGGAATTGAGTAAATTAATAACTAAATTTAATTTTATTTTAGAGAGAAATGAAAGTAGAAATGAATATAAATTCAAATTTTATTTAGCAAAAAATTATGTATAAATTTAATAGGATTTTTCACAATTATAATGTTATTTAATTGATAAGAATTTTTATCATAAAATTTTGTTTTTAAAGATTTTAGTTTATTTAAAAAAGTCAACTTATTGATATTTTCAAATAATAAATTATTATATAGATGTGAAGTTTGGGGATGGAGTACCAAAAGAATTTTATAACTTATAATGTTAAAATTAAAGGAAATACACTCTATCTTATTCAACTCACAAAAGAGATCCTTTCTCTCATTGAGAGTATGACTACCACTAGAAACTTAATGTACAAGAATAAGATAAACAACTTCCAAAATTGCTTCAAACTCTAGCCAAAACCACCTGCAATTCAAGTGGAGATGAATTAAAGATGCCAAGTTTTGGGTAAATCATTGGGAATAAAAGAAGAGGTCATTTTTCATAATAATGACAATATTAAAAATATTATTGCATCTAAGTTTAAGGAGAAATTGTGGTGCCATAAAAATTTAGAGAATAAAAGAAAATTGAGATACTATAAGGTGGTGATCAACCCTTATTTTAGAAGATCAAAAGTATTTATATGTTTTGACTAGGGTAAAGAAAATCAACATTGTATAAATAAGAACAAAATATCACAAGCTTCATAATGAAAGTGGAGGTTGCACGGTTCCTAAAAAGCCATGGGTCAAAAGAATATGTCATTGTGTGACACTAAGAGGGTTGAAGATGAAAAACCCTATACTCATATTAGATCACAATTTCAAAACTTTTATCACAATACAAACCTTTCTAACTTTCTAACTCATCAAAATTAACTCAAAATTATTATAACTCTTAAAACTATGATGATCTTCTAACACTTCTCTTAATGTTTTTTGAACACATAAATAAAATTCTAAAAAAAACCAAGTAATTCCTTATCTTTCTTAAAGTTCTATAAAACAAACTTGATCTCAGTGAATTACAACCATTATCATTATTATCCATTTATTAATTTGTATTAACAAATGATACAATAGTATATCAACATAAATATATTAATATTTATGTCAAATAACATATAATTATATCAAGTGATATGTAAACATATATAATTATATCTATCAAGTGGTATGTAAACATATATAATTATATCAAGTGGTATGTAAATATATATAATTTAATTTCTTAATGTTGTTGTGTAATTTTTTATGCTAATTTTATAAGAAAAGGAGCACGTGTTATTCACATCTTTCCATCAATTCTACCTTCAACCTATAATGTGAAATCTATAATGTTAGCATGTGTAATGTTATCATTTTTCCTATAATTTAAGTTGATAATTTAATTTTGTATTTTTTTTTTATAATTTAATTTAAATTGTTCATTTAAGTTCGTATTCTTGTTTTTTTTTTTAATTAATTTAAGTTGATCATCATAATTGTTATTTGTGGTTAAAAAAGTTTTGATATTGGATGGGTTATGCATCTCAACGTAAATTTTGTAGTTTATAAAATTTAACATAGAGAATTATTATGTGTTATAATCATTTTTTTTGTTTTATTTTTTTTTAATTAATTTAAGTTGATCACCATAATTGTTATTTGTGGTTAAAAAAGTTTTGATATTGGATGGGTTATGCATCTCAACGTAAATTTTGTAGTTTATAAATTTTAACATAGAGAATTATTATGTGTTATAATCATTTTTTTATTAATAAGTTGATTGTAAAAATTAATGCAATTTTTTTTAATTATAAAAAAAATATGTTTTTTAATTTAAAAAATTATATTTTTTAATTTTAATTATTATTATTAAAGTATGTATATTTTCACAGTTTCTCATAATTTTGAAAATGAATTTTGTATATGAAGTTTTTGAAATATTCAATGTGTGTATATGGAGTTTTTGAAAGGTTCAATGTTTGGAGTGGATTATTGAAGTAATGAGTATGAAAAGAGTGTTGAAATAGGGGGGTTATAAAAGTGAATATACTATGACTATTAGGGAAAATGATAAACATATCATTATAAATTAGCCGATGACACTTTTGTTATTTGGACTCATGGTCTCTCCTCCCTGACTTCCTTCCTTACCATTTAAATAACATTCCCCCCATATCCAATTCACTATGGAAATAGAGAAGAAGAAATCCCTCCCCTTTCTTGATGTTCTCATCTCTCACCTCCCTAACGGTTTGCTTACCCACCAATTTTATCGCAAAAATACTCATATTGACAGATACCTTCACGCCCAATCCCATCACCATTAATTTTGTTGTCCTTAGAACTCTTGTCACTCGAACCATCAGAATATTTGATTCCCAACTTCTTGAGAATGAAAAATATCTCCTAAATAAGGCAGTTTTGTCCAATGGTTACACCTCCTCTCAAATTAACAAATATTTTCACTGATCCTCCAACCCTAACTCGAAATTTTCTTCCACCTCTCCCCCCCCCCCACCTAGCTCTCCTTTCTCTTCCCTACATCAAAGGCACTACTGATCACATATCCAAAATTCTCACCAAAAAGAATATCAAAGCCGTCTTCAAGCTTTTCAAAACTCTCAAACAATCCTTTAGATCTACCAAGCATAAATTTGACCCAATGCTTGTCCCAAGAGTCTACCAAATTCCCTGCTCCCGTGGAAAATAATACATTGGCCAAATTGGGAGATCCTTCAAATCTCGTCTCAAAGAAAATAGAGCTGACACAACCCACAATCACATCTCCAAATCATCTATTGTTGAACACTCTTTCAATTCTAAACATATTATTTGTTTCGACAAAACCAAAATCTTGGCCTCAAGACCCTATTACTCTTCTAGTGTCATACAAGAAGCTCTTGAAATAGAAAAACATCCTAACAAATTTAACCTTGAAGACGACTATAAAATTAGCCAATCTTGGAAACATGCCATTCATCCCATCATGAAATCAAACTAAACCTTTCCTCCCCGCTGCCCGCCCCCCATCTCTGTGAAAAGTTCTCTTCATTCCAATCTCTAATCAATAATTTTTTTTATAATCCTAAATCCATGATTTTCAATTATTCTTATTCCTAGCCTCTAATTACTTCTAATTATTATATAATTAGTATTAATTATAGTCCAGTGGGTTAGCTCAAGTGGATGAGTGTTGTTGTTCCCATGAGGAACTTGTTTAAGGCCTCACTTGATTATATATTTTAATTAGTATTAATTATATAATAATTAACTATATGTTTTTCATTTTAAAAAAAAATTTATTTCATTAATTATCTCAAGTTTCTAATTTGTTTTTTTATTATCTTTGGTATTGTGAGTTTATCCTCTTTACTATAAATAAAATTTGAAATTTGGTTATTACTTATCATGTCTAACATAATAGAGAATCATTTTGTTTCTCCTCCTTGTAGTATGTTCATAAAATGTATATCTTGTTTTTTATAAAATCATACCAAAAGAAAATGAAAAAACTATAAAAAAAAATTAAAATTCACATACATTCAAATGGCATGTTTTCTAGAGTTCCATTTTTAACAGTTTTAATTGTAATGTCATATACTCTCATAACCACGAAAATCAATACAATTTTTCTATGTCATTGAAATGAAACTCGCAAAGATTCATCTAAACTGTAACATCCCGCTCTGGCACACTTAGAAAACTTATTCTTTGAGGACACTTGCTCGCAAGTGATCCAGATTATTATGATACTAAAACATTTGACTTTGATTATGATGCGTTATGGGTAGATGCCATGTTGTTTTACTGCATTGACATAGACAGGTGCTATTGACTCGGTTTTATTGAGTGTGTAGGGTTTTGGACCTTGAGGATGCAAAGGCATCGATGGAACCCCTTAGACTCTGGATCGAGTCAGGGAGTGTGCTATTGGGGTTTGATTGATTTACTGTGATATTAATACATTTGATTAGATGATATGATGTGAATATGTTCTGACATGATTTGTTGATGATGCAGGCTGACGATAGCTTGCCGACCAGACTCATCAGGGAGTGTGCTATTGGGGTTTGATTGATTTACTGTGAAATTAATACATTTGATTAGATGATATGATGTGAATATGTTCTGACATGATTTGTTGATGATGCAGGCTGACGATATCTTGCTGACCAGACTCACATATGGAGTAAAGGGGCCACACATGACTACCAGAGAGGTTGAGGGAGAGGTGTGGACATCAGCCCTGCCATAGCCTACTAGCACTCCTGCCGTGGCTCGAACTGTAGGTTAACGATTACCTAGTTCGAGAGGACCCACGATGCCGTGAGGCCAGACTGCGACAGTCGCTCGCGATGATTCTAAGGGGTGTGCAATAAGGCGGGGGCCTTATTCCTTAGAATCCCTTAGTCTCCCACAAGTTCACCTGGCGGAGTGTTGACTCCAGGGGTTATTGATGTCTACCAATCAGTCAAGAGGTGAGTGGCACCCTTGGAGCATGTGGTGCATCCTAAAGGGCACGTTGCGCAAAAGAAATAAAAGAGGCGAGTGGCACCCTTGGAGCACGCAGTGCATCCTGAAGGGCACGTCGCGCAAAGGAACATATGAGGCGAGTGACACCCTTAGAGCACCTAGTGCGTCCTGAAGGGCACGTCGCGTTGATGATGATGGAGGTATGAACCTAGATGGACCTAAGACAATTAACACGTTAAGAAATTTTTAAACAACTTCCCTAATTAAATGTCGCCCAATTCAAAATCTAAGTTCAAAGTCTAAAACTTCGCTAGGGGTAAAATTTTGTCTACCCTTAAGAAAATATCTTTATAAAAATAAAATATTAAAAAGTTAAAATAAAAAAACACTTGAGTAATAATTTTGGTCTTCATAAATTTTTGGGTAAAATGAAGAGAGTAAGAAATTAAATAAAATCGGTGGATATAAAATGTAAAGAAGAAATTAATGATTTTAACTTTTGATAGTTTAAAAAGATACTAAATTATAATAAAAGAAAAGAGAGGTTAACTTGCACAGTTGTCATTTTTGGCTCTAATAAAAAGGGGAAAGAAGAAAATATAAATTTAGGAAACTAGGGAATGGAGGAAACATAAAAAGGGAAAGAGGGGAACTTATGGTAAAAAGTGGGAGGTCAACTTAGTAAAGAATCTACATTTAAGAACCTTTTAAATTGAACTAAATTAGCAACTTCATAATAGGGAAAGTCTTTAAAACCTGTAAGGGAATCTAGGGACACCTAGGAGTAAATTTAGGAGTAACTCTAGGTGGGTGAGGGAAATAAGACAATTAAATTAATTAAAGAAAATAATTAATGGAGAAACGTGCGGGATGGATGACACTTGTACGAAGGAGAATTTTTAGGGAATTTTTATTAAAACTTCAATTAAATGAGATTTAGGGAAAGAAAGGAAGTTGGAAACTCTATAAAAGAGAGGAAGGAGAAGGATGAAGAGGGGGATCGACTGTTAGCGTAACGTTACACTGAAGTATTAGTGACTTGACTAATTTACTTGTGGGAGTTGGGATTTCTCAGCTCGGAGAGGAGTGGTAGCTCGGCCTTGCGAGGCGACCTGGGAGCTAGACATACCATATAGATAGTGTGTGGCCCCTTTGTGGCTCGGGGGGCTAAGGGGGAAGCAGAGTACCCCTAGCGTTGGCTGGGAGGTACCGGTGTAGGCTCAACGGTTGGCGAGCGGGAGCGGCATGGAGCACGCAGACGTCATTCGAGGCAGGCGATAAGGCAACAATATGCTCTTTCATTTGTAGGGTAGAATGCATTAAGACTTATGCTAGGATCTGAAATTGATTGTAAATGGTTTGGGTTATCTTGTTTTCTTGATGGTCTTTGCGCCTTTTGTTTTGTATGCTCCCGCCGCTGTTATAATTCCTTTTTCCCCCGTTGACTCTGTCATTAAATGTTTCTGGGCTAGCTCAGCTCTGCGCTTAATGCGCTCCTTTGTGATTCCACTCTGCGTTTTATTTCACCTCTCAGCTACGGATCTAACCGTCTCGCATCAGGATTTTATCACAGAAATTAAGTGTATTTGATTGCAACCGCCCTCCTCGGAGCACGCTCGCCTCACCAGGACCTTCTCTCCACTCGGCCCAAAGAGTACAATACTCTCCTATCTTCCTATCGGAATATCTGCACCCACAGTTGTCTTCGGCCCTCGCGACTTCGCGAGTTCATCAGTTGAATACTACACTCTCAGATTCCTGAGATCCGATATCCCGATCTTTTATTACGCCCTCGAAAACTTCGCCTTTCGTGGTTTCACGCTATCACGACTTCACGCCCCTTGACACTATGCCTTTGGGGTCCCAACCTCCGAGATCCGAAACACCGAGATACCGACAACTCGTAATCTCGTCGCCTCACGTCCTCACCACTCGCGAGACCACTTTCATGACTCTTCGATTCCCGAGACCCGATGTCCCGAGACCACCTGCCACGTCACCCAACTATGACCTTACTATATACGGGATCGTCGAGCCTTTACTTCTCGCAATCTCACGCTTTCCCTTATACAAAGTAGGATTCGTACCTCGCGAACTCCCGATGCGCCGACTCACGAATAGAACTAATGTTCCTCGTAAACCCGATTTGACGGATCCTGTTCAACTGAGCTTTGGAACTTCCTTCCGCCTGCGCTGTAAACTTTAGGTTCACGTTCCTTTTTGCGCAACCCTTGAACAATAAGGTTCTCTCCACGAGACTTGTGCGCCACCCGCTCGCTTCTCTTCGACTTACTCACGCAACTTTTCCGTTGCCTTTCAATAACTTTGAAGGTCTATCCCTTCTGAACTTTCACAGCTTTCGAGCTTCTTCCTGAAACTCCCTGCACGCACTCCTTGCTGCAAATCTTCAAACACACTAAGTGTTGAAGTCACTCGACTCTGTGCACTCCTGCAACAAAAGTCTTTCACTCCTTCTTCTCAGAATCGCAACTCTGAGACCTCGTCCAGCCTGCGCACGCCTTGCATGGCTCTGGTGCCTAACCTGCACCTCTGAGATGAACGAAAACAAAAGCTAGCTCTAAGTAAACCCTGCAGTCACGCACTCCTTGCGGACAAATTCCACTGCGCTCCTTGCAGGAATTCTCTGGCTCACTTAGAGAAACAATTGAAACTCATTCACTCATCCTCTCAGATTTCAATTCAACTTATGAAATCACATACACAACATATCAAAGAAAATGCATAACCAGAAGAAAATACTCATAAGCATAATATCAACAACACACAGAGAATAACACAACCATGGAATTGAATCAAATCTCTTCTTATTAATTCAATATCTGTACATGGTGGTTCTGCACACAATTTCTCTACTTGCTCTCTTCTTGCTCCTGTTCTCCTATTCTCCTATGTTACAATGTACAAAGGAGGGTGTCTATATCCGTTCTCCCTCACGAATATCTAAAGCTATCAAATCTACAAATAAATGTTCTATCTACTTACATTAAATCTATTAAATGCCTCATCTACCTAAAGACGTGAGCTATCCGCTCAACAGTCCATTACAATACAAGTGCGCTTCTTTATAAATGACTTCATTAAAGAGCGGCGCAACAAATTTCAATTATTTCAAAAATTTGTGCTGGCGCCATCCAGCTGTCTTCCGCTTGATGTGCTGGCTTGCTTGATATGCTGGAGATGCTCCTGCATCATACTCCCCGGCTTGAAAGATTTCATGGGCTCCTGTCCATGAGCTCCCGCATGGTCTGTCCATGCTTCTGTATAACTACCTCGGTCTCCCAGCTGGCATCTTCCACTGGGTGGTTCTTCCATTTCACCAGGTACTCAAAATACTGCTTTCGCCTGGTCTTTCTACCCACTCGTTTGTCCAGTATGCATTCCATCTGTGGATTTTCTGCAACTGGCAATTGTTTCACCCACTGGATCACTGGTTCCCCATCTTCAGCATATGCTTCTCCAGTCCTGTATGGGTATAAATCTGCTATGTTGAATATCGGAGATATTCCGATGCCACCCGACAACTCAATATCGTAAGCATTCTCCCCGAATTTCTTCAGGACTCTACATGGTCCAATCTTCTTCATTTTGAGCTTGTTATATGTTCCCCTTGGGAACCTTTCTTTTCTCAGATGTGCCAGAACAAGATCACCAACTTTGAATTGAAGTTGTCTCCGATGCTGATCTGCTCTGCGCTTATACTCCTGATTTGAATCAATCAATCGTTGCTTCACCTGACTGTGAAGTTCCTGCATCGCTTCAGCGAATTCTTCTGCACTAGCGTTGCTAGTTGCAGCCTGTTCTGACTCCCTAAGCTCAGAAACTCCCCTTGGCTGTGTCCCATACAAAATATGAAATGGGTTTTTTCCTGTACTCCGATTCACCGAATCGTTGTATGCAAACTCTGCCTGTGGAAAAATGTTGTCCCAACTACCATGGTGCTCTGTCACCAGGCTCCTTAGCAAGTCTCCAAGACTTTTGTTGACAACTTCGGTCTGTCCGTATGTCTGCAGATGATAAGCCGAACTAAACGCCAAGTTAGTCCCTAGCTTCTTCCATAGCGTCCTCCAAAAATGACCTATGAATTTCGTATCCCTGTCCGAGACTATGCTTCTCGGCAATCCATGAAGTCTAACAACCTCTTTGAAAAATAAGTTTGCGATGTGCGTCGCATCGCTAGTCTTCTGACACGGAATAAAATGTGCCATCTTTGAAAACCTGTCCACCACCACAAAGATGGAATCAACCCCTCTTTGCGTCCTCGGTAAACACAATACAAAATCCATGCTGATCGCCTCCCATGGCCTCTCGGGTATGGGCAATGGCTGATAAAAACTCGTGTTTTGTTTTCTCCCCTTTGCGTGTTGACAAATCCTGCATCTGTCAACAAATCGTTTAACATCTGCTCGCATGCCTGGCCAAAAATACGATTCGCTCAGCTTTGCGAATGTTTTATCATGTCCAAAATGACCTGCTAATCCACCACTATGCTTTTCCTTCACCAAATTCTCCCTCATGGAGCAATTCGGAATGCACAGCTGATTGCCTCTGAACAACAATCCTTCCTGGATCATGTAATCTATCCACGGGCTCCGATCTCTAAGAACTGGATCCTCAGCTGCCTCATATGCCTCTCCGAAATCTACATCACCTACATACATATCTTTCAGATTTTCAAAACCCAAGGTTTTGACTCGAAATTCCTGCAGCAATAAACATTTCCTGCTCAAAGCATCAGCCACTTTGTTAGCAGTTCTTGAAATGTGTTTAATCACAAACGTGAAATTCTTCATGTACTCTACCCATTTCGCATGTTTCTGGTTCAACTTCTCTTGTTGACTTACAAACTGCAATGCATGATTATCGCTGTACAGAACAAATTCTTTCGGAATCAAGTAATGCCTCCACTTCTTTAATGCCTGTATGATAGCATAAAAATCTTTATCATATGTGGAGTATTTTAGCTTTGCTTCATCCAGTTTCTCGCTGAAATATGCAACTGGTCTGTCCTCCTGACTTAAGACCGCTCCTATGGCATATCCACTTGCATCACATTTCACCTGAAATGTCTTTTGAAAATCAGGCAACACCAAAATTGGTTGCTCTTTTATATTCCGCTTCAACAGATTGAAGCTTCTCTCAGCCTCGGCTGTCCAATGAAAAGTTTTGTGTCGCTTCTTCACTGTGTCCATCATTGCGGCGCTAATCCCACTAAAATTTCGAATGAACTTTCGGTAGAAACTAGCCAATCCATGGAAAGTTCTCACCTCGAAAACATTTCTCGGTGATGGCCAATTTTTGATCACGTCCACCTTCTCAGGATCCATCTTCAACTCATTCGCTGAGATAACAAAACCCAAATAAATGAGCTCTGTCTGCATGAACAAACATTTCTTCATGTTGAACAACAACTTCTCCTGCTGCAGTCTTCTCATCACAATGCCCAAATGTTTCAAATGTTTAGCCTTGGTCTTACTGAAAATCAATATATCATCCAGATATACAACTACAAACTTTCCGATGAATTCCCTCAGGACTTCATTCATTAGTCTCATGAATGTGCTTGGTGCATTTGTCAAACCAAACGGCATGACCAACCATTCATACAAACCCTCGTTTGTTTTGAATGTTGTTTTCCATTCATCACCCTCTCTCATGCGAATCTGGTGATATCCGCTCTTCAAGTCTATCTTTGAAAAGAAATTTGCCCCACTCAGGCAATCCATCAGATCATCCATTCTCGGCAGTGGAAATCTATACCTGATAGTGATTTTATTAATCGCTCTGGAGTCTGTACACATTCTCCAGCCTCCATCTTTCTTCAGACTTAGTACTGTCGAAATAGCACACGGACTCAAGGTCTCCCTGACCAGTCCTTTATCCAATAAATCTTGGACCTGGTTCTTGACCTCCTCATTCTCTTGGGGTGTCAACCTGTACGCTGCTTTATTTGGAAAACTTGCTCCAGGTATGAGGCCTATGTGGTGACTTACACTCCTCATCGGTGGCAACAAATGAGGTAGTTCGTCCACGATGATGTCAGCGACCTCTCCCAGCAGTTCCTGAATTTCATCTGGCAAGTCGTCCACTCTCGTGCTAGTCAGGACAATCCTTGGTTTCCTGACCACAAAGAATTGTGGATCTTTGTTCTTCTCCATCTCTGTGAGAATCTCCTTCCCACTCATGAGAAGTATTGTGCTGTTTACTTCCGGCTTCACTTCTTTATCTTTTATCGGAAGCAACTTATGGATTCTCCCATTCTTCTCTAGTGTATATGTGTTCATCTTCCCGTCATGAATCACATTTTGGTCATATTTCCATGGTCTAACTAGCAATATATGACATACGTCCATGGGAATAACATCACACAGTATCTGATCATGATAATTCCCAATTTTAAATTCAACTAAACACTGTTTAGTGACACTTACCCAGTGTCCTTTCTGTAACCACGAGACTTTATATGGACTCAGGTGCTTAGTCGTTTTCAGCTCCAACTTTTCCACCATCTCGGTTGAAACGAGATTATCAGTGCTTCCACTGTCTACAATGACCTTGCACTTTCTGTCCTTGGCTGTGCAAGCCGTTCAGAACAGTCTGCTTCTCTGTACTGAGCTTTCCACCTCTTTCTCAGGTGTCAAAAGGACTTTATGCATCCCAAGCAACTTTCTGCTGTCTGCATCTTCTGCCTCAGCATCACGCTTCTGTGCCTCAGTGATGTGAGCTTCTCCTACATCTTTCTTCTTTTCTGGACACTCAAATGACTTGTGCCCATTTTTCCCACATGTAAAACATGTGATAATTCCTCCTCTTCCTCTACCTCGACCTCTAGTACGAGGAAGTGTGTTCGCATCATCATAATCTCCCCGCTGATCCATTTGCTGTCCTCTTGGATCAACATATGGCTGCCTCTGTGAGGTTCCGCCTCTTTCAATTTTACCCTGAGGTTTCTTCCATTCCTCTTTGGGCTTCTGGAAGTTCTCCTGGGCAACTGCCTTGCCTCTGGGCTGACTCCTGCCTCACCCTCACTGTCCTTGCTTGCGGCTCAGCTTCTCTTCGGCTTTCAGAGCCATCTGGTACGCATCCTCAACTGTTCGGATGGTAACCATACTCAACTCATCCTGAATGTCATACCTCAACCCATTCAGGTATCTCGCCACCTTCTCATCATCGCTCTCTCGATGACCTGCTCAGATGTTGAGTCTGTAAAACTCCTCGGTGTACTCCTTCACCGTCATCAACTTCTGTCTCAGGTTCTGCATTCGCCTGAATAGAGTGATTTGATAATCCCTGGGGATGAACTTCGCTTTCAACTTTGCGATCATCCGATCCCATCTTTTGATCTTCTGTTTTCCCTTGGAACACCTATCTGCCTGTAGCTCGTCCCACCATAAGGTTGCATGTCCTTTAAGCTTTGTAATAGCATGCTTTACCTTCTTATCCTCTTCGATATCCTCGTAATCGAAGTAGGTGTCAAGAGCCCTGATCCAGTCCAGCAACTCTTCTGCATCCAGGCTTCCTTCATAGACTGGAATGTCCATTTTGGTCTTGGAACTCATCCTGGAAATGGCTTTGATCAATCGTTCTGTTGATGCATCTTCTGCTGTGACCTCTTCGTCATGTCTAGCTTCCTCTTCGACCTCGGAATCGCTAAGATCCCTTGCACCAACTCCGCGTCTTTGTGCAGTCTCCATCTCCTCAAGCCTTGCTCGGAGATCTCTCATTTGGCGCTCCATTTCTGGATTTCCTGCTGGCCTGCCTCTTCTTCTCACCTCCCTGTCCTCTAGGTCTGGTGATTGTCTCTCCCTTCTGGGCGGCATGATGAAATCTTCTTTTCTTTTTCCTTGCTACAGAAAGCAAAGAACTATTCCCGCTCTGATACCACTCTGATTGCAACCGCCCTCCTCGGAGCACGCTCGCCTCACCAGGACCTTCTCTCCACTCGGCCCGAAGAGTACAATACTCTCCTATCTTCCTATCGGAAGATCTGCACCCACATTTGTCTTCGGCCCTCGCGACTTCGCAAGTTCATCAGTTGAATACTACACTCTCGGATTCCCGAGATCCGATATCTCTATCTTTTATTACGCCCTCGGAAACTTTGCCTTTTGTGGTTTCGCGCTATCGCGACTTCGCGCCCCTTGACACTATGCCTTCGGGGTCCCAACCTCCAAGATCCGAAATGCCAAGATACCGACAACTTGTAATCTCGCTGCCTCACATCCTCGCCACTCGCGAGACCACTTTCACGACTCTTCGACTTCCGAGACCCGATGTCCCGAGACCACCTGCCATGTCACCCGACTATGACCTTACTATATACGGGATCGTCGAGCCTTTACTTCTCGCAATCTTGCGCTTTCCCTTATACAAAGTAGGAGTCGTACCTCGCGAACTCTCGATGCACCGACTCACGAATAGAACTAATGTTCCTCGTAAACCTGATTTGACGGCTCCTGTTCAACTGAGCTTTGGAACTTCCTTTCGCCTACGCTGTAAAATTTAGGTTCACGTTCCTTTTTGTGCAACCCTCGAACAAGAAGGTTCTCTCCACGAGACTTTTGCGCCACCCGCTCGCTTCTCTTCGACTTACTCACACAACTTTTCCGTTGCCTTTCAATAACTTTGAAGGTCTATCCCTTCTGAACTTTCACAGCTTTCGAGCTTCTTCCTGAAACTCCCTGCACGCACTCCTTGCGGAAAATATTCAAACACACTAAGTGTTGAAGTCACTTGACTCTGTGCATTCCTGCAACAGAAGTCTTTCACTCCTTCTGCTCAGAATCGCAACTCTGAGACCTCGTCCAGCCTGCGCACGCCTTGCAGGGCTCTGGTGCCTAACCTGCACTTCTGAGATGAACGGAAACAAAAGCTAGCTCTAAGTAAACCCTGCAGTCACGCACTCCTTGCGGAAAAATTCCACTGCGCTCCTTGCAGGAATTCTCTGGCTCACTTAGAGAAACAATTGAAACTCATTCACTCATCCTCTCAGATTTCAATTCAACTTATGAAATCACATACACAGCATATCAAAGCAAATGCATAACCAGAAGAAAATACTCATAAGCATAATATCAACAACACACAGAGAATAACACAGCCATGGAATTGAATCAAATCTCTTCTTATTAATTCAATATCTATACATGGTGGTTCTGCACACAATTTCTCTGCTTGCTCTCTTCTTGCTCCTGTTCTCCTATTCTCCTATGTTACAATGTACAAAGGAGGGTGTCTATATCTGTTCTCCCTCACGAATCTCTAAAGCTATCAAATCTACAAATAAATGTTCTATCTACTTACATTAAATCTATTAAATGCCTCATCTACCTAAAGACGTGAGCTATCTTCTCAACATTCCATTACAATACAAGTGCGCTTCTTTATAAATGACTTCATTAAAGAGCGGCACAACAACTTTCAATTATTTCAAAAAATTGTGTTGGCGCCATCCAGCTGTCTTCCGCTCGATGTGCTGGCTTGCTTGATACGTCGGGGATGCTCCTGCATCAATATTGGTGTGATTATTGTGTTTGTATTTGGCTCCGGTTGCACGGGAATTCGTTCCTCTTTCCTGCTTGATTTTTATGACGAAATGTATTTGTCCGAATCGATTCTTGAAGTTACAGGCTTGAATTTTTTATTGAATTCACATATCTGGAATGCATTTTATGTTTAAAATTTTACGTACTGTAATTTTACGTTTAGAATTGACTATAAAGTAGTTTAGGTTTAGAATTTACATGTCTGAAAATTGGACCGAATTTACCTATCTGAAATGTATTTTATGTTTAGAAATTACATGTCTGAAATGCCTTAAATGTCCGAATAACTGTAACGCATTTTAGGTTTAGAACTTGTTGAAATTCTTGAAGGCTTTCAATGTCTGGACAACCATGCACTTGCTGAGGTAGAGGCACATGAAACCGTTTACACAGTTCGCAGAGGGAAGGTGTATCCAGTGTTTACAGAAGGGTGACTTTACAAATTTTGCAGAGGCAAAATTTACATGATTTTGACACCATTTGCAGGGGCAAAGTTAGGCGATCTTAATACAGTTGCAGAGGCGAAGATTTCATGATTTTAACCACAGTTGCAGGAGCGAAAATGGGCGACTTTAATACAGTTGCAGAGGCGAATATTTCATGATTTTAACCACAGTTGCAGGAGCGAAAATGGGTGACTTTAATACAGTTGCAAAGGCGAAGATTTCATGATTTTAACCACAGTTGCAGGAGAAAAAATGGGCGACTTTAATACAGTTGCAGAGGCGGACTTTAAAAGGGTTTTAAAGTGGATAGCAAAGGCGAACGAACCCGGGTTCCATACAGTTTGTAGGGGCGTAAATAGAAGAAAGTTTAAACAGTTTTGGTTCATGCTCTAAAACGAGTTACAATACATTCATGGTATGATGTAAGCTTCAATGCCAACGTAATATGCACTTTCTTCAACTGATGCGTCCATTAGAAAGGTGGAATGATGTAATGAGTTAAAAGGTTTCTGAGGAAAATGGTGTAAGAAGTTTTGAAAAACAGAAACATAAATCCACTCATTCCTGACAATGCCTCCAACCTCATCATGTGCATGGTTGTCCAGACAATGCAAGCCTTCAAGAATTTCAACAAGTTCTAAACCTAAAATGCGTTACAGTTATTCGGACATTTAAGGCATTTCAAACATGTAATTTCTAAACATAAAATACATTTCAGTCAGGTAAATCAATTATTCTTATTCCTAGCCTCTAATTACTTCTAATTATTATATAATTAGTATTAATTATAGTCCAGTGGGTTAGCTCAAGTGGATGAGTGTTGTTGTTCCCATGAGGAACCTGTTTAAGGCCTCACTTAATTATATATTTTAATTATTATTAATTATATAATAATTAATTATATGTTTTTCATTTTTTTTTTTTAAATTTATTTCATTAATTATCTCAAGTTTCTAATTTGTTTTTTTATTATCTTTGGTATTGTGAGTTTATCCTCTTTACTATAAATAAAATTTGAAATTTGGTTATTACTTATCATATCTAACATAATAGAGAATCATTTTGTTTCTCCTCCTTGTAGTATGTTCATAAAATGTATATCTTGTTTTTTATAAAATCATACCAAAAAAACTAAAAAAAACTAAAAAAAAAATTAAAATTCACATACATTCAAATGACATGTTTTCTAGAGTTCCATTTTTAACAGTTTTAATTTTAATGTCATATACTCTCATAACCACAAAAATGAATACAATTTTTCTATGTCATTGAAATGAAACTCGCAAAGATTCATCTAAACACAAGTTTAAGTTTAAATATGTAGTAGCTAAGAAATTGTATATGTTATTTTCCATAAATATGAATGTGACATAAACACCAATATTATTTTTAGACTTAATAAAATATATTATTACTTCCACATAGACCCAACATGATTAATTGATGATGCTCACGCCACATTAACAAGCCTTTTTTTTAACCTTCTAACATAGGGTCATTACTAGCATATTTAAGCCCTTTTTTAACCTTCTAACATAGGGACATTACTAGCATATTTTGTTTATCTACCATAACACATGCCTAAGAGAGCTAATATGCTATATATAAATACACCACATCAACAAGCCCTTTTTTAACCTGCCCTTTTTTAACCTTCTAACATAAGGCCATTACTAGCATATTTTGTTTAACCACCATAACAAATACCTAATAGAGTTAATATGCTATATATAAATACTTGGAAGCAATAAGTTCTCTTCTATAATACATTATAGAAATATTCATTTCATTATTTATATAAATAATAGTGTTAAATAATTTTAATTTTAATTTGAGGATATACTAAGGCCTTCAATAAATACTAGTCAGGACCAGTGAATTTTCAATTTTTTTAAGACTTATTAACCCTTTTTTTTTAATATGATTCACATGATTTTCAAATGTTTTTTGTTTGGTTTGTCTTATTGACTTAATTATGTGAATTTCAAATGAATACTAAAGTATCTTATTGAAAGATTAATTAATAATGATTACTATGGTCTCAATATATTCTTGTGAATGACTTTATCATGCCACCTACTTGTGTTCATAAGGAATGAACTTTATGATTGTTTTGATCTATGTGGATAGTTCATTGTGGGTGTTGTTTTCTTTTTTATTTCACTTCTTCATTGAATTCCTTTGATTTATGATTGACATGGTGATTTTTGTTGCTTCATATCTTCATGATTGGTTGGAATGAACTTTATGATCGTGCATTGTTTCAAGAATTATTGGTGTGTCTCCTTGTTAAACTTGGTTTGCTTATTGAATAAGTTATATGAAGATTTAATTGTGTCAATTTTCTTTAATTGTTAAAATAAATTAGTGCATATTTCTTAAAGTGATTAGTTTAAAGTGATTGGTTTTTGTAGGAAGATAATATATAAGTGACTCATGTTCACTTGTTCGATCTTATTTTATTTTTTTTCATGAAATTGCTCTTATCCATCGCATTATCTCCGGTCATTGATTATTTCCAATTGAATGGTGAGTAGTTATGGAAGAATAATGTAGATGAGATTTATGATGATATCTGTACTCACCTTTAAAGCCCATAAAGGTAAGAAAAAACTCCACCTCTAATCATTGAATGCATTTGTTGATCGTCCACAACTTGAATGGAATTTAAATGTTTATGTCATAATGAGCATTTTATTTGTTTTTTTTCAAGTGATTCTTTTTTTTTTTTAGGAAACTGACAAGACACATTCACTTATTCATAAGATGATATTCAAGATAAACCAAATTTTCTAGAAGCCTAATTGTTTTTCATGTGATTTACAAGAATACAACTTGAAGAAGATAATACTCCATGAAACAACCACTAAAACTAGACCCAATTAATAATCTTTGCTTTAACTTAAAATTTGATTATATAATATTAAAAAATCTACCTTATTCAGGATGATCCGATGTGATCCGATCCTCTTACACAACGATTTCTTGACATGTATGGACTTGGATTAACTGAGTTGATTTTTCTTCCTATTCTAAATCGCTATGTCCAAAGAGTAGAGTCGCCCCTTCAAAAATGATTTTCCTTGAAACAACACTGTCTGCATTCATGCAGGAGCTCTAAGGAGCTCATGTTTCATTGCCTCTCACCACCATCCGCCCGCCAAATCGTTCTATAAGCAAGGTGAAATGGAATCTCAACGACAACAATTTCCTTCAAATGGATGAACAATTATTTACCTTTGCTAATGGACCTTGCGGTATGGAAATCTCTTGTTCAAACTCACCACAATACTCGCCCCAAGAAAATTTGTTGTGTTTTCTAGGAAAATTCACCCCAACCTCAGCGATTTACCTTCAAATATGCATATACAGTGATTTACCTCTAAGTTGATTTCCTTATTTGTTTGCTCGTTCCGCCTCCAAAGTAATCATCGTGCATGTTGGCAAAACCATTTCAATCAAGTATCAACTCAAAAACTGTATGCTTGATTTTTCTTTCACCAACTTTTCCTCCTAACCAATTCTTTGTGTGTTGGGATGGGTTCTCTTCCCTTGCCAAATCGTTATTCTCTCCGATTCATATATCTCTGATTTCACCACAATACAATGATTTCATCACCTGTTGGCTTGTACATCGATTTCAAGACAATTGTTGATCGGATAGTGGCTAGCAATTGCATGGAGAACACCTCTCGCCCATTAAAAATGCGTTGATGCTTCCTTCTCATGCATGTCTCTTTGTTTTTCACCTTCTTGCTCCACATTTTTCTTCACCATATTGCTACTCTGTCTTCTATAGGACAATAAAATGCTTCCTTAGCATTCAATCCTTTGTTTATTAGTGGTTTCCTCTTTATAGTAACAAATATGCAGTAGAAATGTTCTCATTTTTCATCATGGAGTTACCATGGATACAATTGGTTTAGGCCTTAAATTGTTTTTTGGTTGAATGTTGGAGACCTCACACATCATAATGAAGAACATAAGAATTACCATTTGCAATGAAATCTCTTCTTAAAATATAGTGGGAAATAGAAGGTTGGAAAACAATGATTATATCTTTTATACAATTTTAAGCAATGTTTTCTCTATCAATGGCAAGGGAAAGAATGGTACAATATTTATAATATTGGGGTAGTCCTCCAACATTTACAAGATTGCTCAGTAGATTTCTTATTTTCGACATATATCATTTGAGCAAATCTCATATTATTGGTCTAAGAAGAAAGATATTTGCTAGAATAAGTGAAACTCCATGAATCTTGACAAATGATTTTGGGCACAAACAAGAAAAATTCTTCAGGGTCACCAAAATTGTTGGTTAAGTTGGGAATTTTTTCTTGTCTATAACTTTGTATCTAGAGGAAATCTTGAGGAGAACCTCCATGTTGAAAAGGATAAACTAGTGATTCCATGGAAACAAAGATTAAGGGAATGTCATGTTGTCTATATCGAGAGGCAATCTTGAGGAGAACTTCCATATTGAAAAGGATAAACTAGTGATTCCATGGAAAGAAAGATTAAAAGAAGCTAGTAGAGTTGAAGAAGCTATAGATTACTTCCATAATGGTTGTAATCAACCTATCTCTCAATGGGATGTAAATTCTTCCAATTGTCTTATTTTAATAACTTTGAACCCCATAATATTATGTGTATGTCAATCTTAATGAAAAGATGGATGTATACTCAGTTGGTAGTTTTGGTCTAGTTATAAGGATACTAAACACTAAAACATATTGAAAGTCAAAATACTAAAACATATTGAAAGTAAAATATTTCTTGTTGCATATCATAACAATGAGAAGATACTTGGTATATAAACGATTTATCATAGTAAACATTGCACATAGTTTTTCTTTAATTAATTTTTTGTTGTATGATTGTTTGATCTGTTATTAATGTTTCCAAGGTAATGTAATATACTTTTTCTCATCAATATCATATCCTATTCATGGTTTTGTGCTATTACCTTATACTCATAAAGGATTTTCATATGCTTATAATTGGATGGAGAAAACAAATCAACAAGTAGGGGTGAAAGAGAATTAATGCAAAATCAAAGTGCAATGTTACAATGTCACTCAAATGTGAGAAGAAAGAAGGTATTCCAAAATTAATGTAAGTGAGGGAGGATGGAAATAATATTAATAATGCAAATAAATAACTAATTATCAAGCAAGCTCCATGCCCCAAAAATGATTAAGAAAAGAGGGTGTTGAACTATACTCCCATATAGATAACAAGTGCGAGGAAAACACAATTTCCTATTGAATACAAACACAATGCATGCTCAATAATCAAGGTAATAAATTGAGCAAGTAAGAGTAAGGAAGTGGACATTAAAGTGGTGAGAGGGATTTTCCTAAATCGTTTGGAAAGTTTTACGTAAGTGAGAATAATATTGTAATTTCTCAATTTTTATTGAATTTTAATCTCACAAATCAATTGAAATGTCAATAAGAGAATAAGCCAAAGATGTAAAAACTTAAGAGTCATTTAGGGTTCCTTGTAACACCCCAATTAGAATCCTTAGTAATTGTAATGTAATTGTAAATATGTGTTGTATAGGCTAGTGAGACAGATAGTATGGTTGAGGGCTGATCTATGTATATTGTAGATCAAAGTTATTAATAAAAGCACATCGTTGGTTGAGATATGAGAGGGACGATAACATTTGGGGGACATCATTGCAAAAGAGAGAAATGACTTATTCCATTGGTAAACCTGACTTGATGGTCAATTGGCTCGGCTATTTGGTCAACTGGCTCGACTTTCTAGTCATCTGGCTCGACTTTCTGATCAACTGGCTCAACTTTCTGGTCAAATCGATTGATTGCCTAGTCAAATGTATTTTTCGTCAACTGACTTATCATAGTGGTCGACCAAATTATAAAGTGGTATTATTTTATTATAATTTATATGTGAGAAGCATGTAAGGGGGGCCAGAGGGGCCAAAATCCGATATATATTATTTTATTGTAAACCCAAGTTTGTTTACCTTAAATTTTGTTGAAGGAAAAATCATTATGGGGATGTGTGCCAAGGATCTAGGTGGAGTTCATTGGGTGCCAAGTAGAAATTTCAACACATGCATATTAATTCCTTAGGTTTGGTGAGTTCGACGATCATTCTACATATACATTGTTTTTAACAATTTTCACTCTTAGGTCATGCGAGTAGTTCACCATTATCCTGTATTGAATTAGACTATCATGTGTATGATGAAAGGCTAGGGATTCTTGTCACATATATCTGATATTAAATTTATTGTAGGCATGAGCATGCAATTCTTGTGATTGAGACTTCACAGATAGTTGGATTTTATGTTGCCCTTATCATTGAGATTCCTATACATACTGCATTGGAGCCCTATAGGGGGTGATAATGTCCTGAAGGATTGTAGGGCAGAGAAGGGGATTCCATCCTAAGGTGGTGCAGGCTAGGGAAGAGAGTTGGGTGGTGGAAAAGTATGTATGAGTCTATATGTTGTTATATGTTGGGTATTGGTCTGTGTGAGCGAGTTTAGATAACCATAGGAGTCATTTTCCCTTGTAGACTCATATCCCTAGCTTAGGGGGTGGCTTGCTAGTAAGATAACGAGAGTAGAAAAGCATACAGTTAGGAGGCATGTCCTTCGTATGCAACCAATCAATGACACTTATTCATACGATAAGTGTTATGGTTTTTGTGATTATTATTTGTGTTATTTTGTGTAATTTGATATTAAAGATGCTATGATTGTTAATAAATTACATGATATTATAATTTTATGTTGTTACCTGTGAATTGTATGATATTGCTTGTCATATTGCATACATATTTCATTACATCATTAGGAAAAAACATATTACATATTAGCATACGTGTTGTTAATTATGAAAATGTGAGATGGGTTGAATAAAATTTTAAAAACAACATGTATAGAGTCAGAATGGTAGTAATGTGACTCAACATGGAATTGTGTACATCATATATTGGTATCCGAGAAAAGGTTTCAACACTGGGCATACACGGGCCAGGAATCGAAAGTTATAAAGCATAGTGGTCTAATCGTTACAATCATTGGGAGAAATGGCCCTTAATTTTCAATATCTTTTCATGAGATTTTTCTCGGAAGGAAAGGAAGTTGAGCTTAGAGGTATCCAAGGGAAACCCTCTCGGGTGATAAGCCATAATAACCTGAAAAACTTACTAAAAAAGGGACACCATTGGTGTAATTGCACAATTGTGCTCACTATATGTTCAAACATATATATCATCTACTCCATTGGACATAGAAATAGTTATCAATAATAATTCCAAGGTATTTGGAGAAATGCCTAAGGGTATTCCACCTGCTCGACATCATGACCATGCTATTCATTTGTAACTAGGAAGTGTACCGCCTAACATTACGCCTTACAAGTATCCATATGCACAAAAGAGTGAGATTGAGCATATGATCCAAGAAATGTTATACGTCGACATCATTCAACCTAGCCAAAGTTATTTATCTTCACTGGTGGTGATGGTTGCGAAAAAGGATGGTTCACAGAAGATGTGTCCAGATTATAGACAACTCAACAAAATGACCATCAAAGGTAAGTTTCTTATTCATATCATTGATGAATTATTATATGGATTTCGTAGAGAAATTTTCTTTACTAAGTTAGATCTTTGTTCGAGATATCATCAAATCAAAATGAGGTAGGAAGATGTTCCCAAAACAACTTTTAGAACACATGAAGGTCATTATGATTTTTTGGTTATGACATTTGGTCTTACTAATGCCCTTCCTTAGAAATTTTGTGTTAATATTTCTTGATGACATACTAATCTACAAAAAATCTTGGAAAGGTCATGTACAACATGTTGAGAGAGTATTACAACTATTGTAAGAGAAACAAATTTATGAAAATCCTTCCAAGTGTTCCTTTTGGGTTCAAGAAGTGGAATATTTGGATCATATTGTATCTCATGAAGGTGTAAAAGTGGACCCTAACAAAATTAAATCTATGAGGGAATGACTAATTCCAAAAACCTTGAAGAAACTTAGAGGATTCTTAGGATTGACATGCTATTAAAAAAAGTTTGTCAAGAACTATATGGTCAAATAACAACACCTCTAACAACATTATCAAAGAAGGAACCATTTTCTTGGACTCAAGCAAGAACTAAATATTTTGAAAACCTTAAGGAGGCTATGTGTACAACTCATGTCTTGGCCACACTTGAATTCACAAAAACCATTTATTATGGAGTGTGTTGCCTTAGGCCATGGCATTGGTGCATTTTTAATGCAAGGAAAAACTTAATGGAAAAAACTTACTCAAACCCACTTATGAAAAATAAATGTTTGCCATACTACATGAACTTAACATATGGTGCCTTTACCTAATAGGAAGATTCTTAAAAGTGAAAATAGATCATGATATTTTGAAGTACTTCTCGGAGAAATGATTATATTTAAAAGAGAAACAAAAATGGATTACAAATATGCTAGGTTATGACATTGAAATTATCTACACAAGAGGAAAAAATATTTTTTTGTGGATGCCCTTTAAAGGAAAGAAGAAGAAACAAAATGTTCACTATGTGTTATTTCTATTCTACAATATAGTTGGGTGGAATAAGAAAGGATAGAATGAAAGAAAGATCATTCAAAAACTACAAGGGGACTCCAGTTGAGTAGATAATTTTGTATGGAAGAATGACTTGCTATGGTATCGCGATCACCTATATTTATGTAAGAATTCCAAAATCAAACATAAGGTCCTTATGGAATTTCACACTTCTCTTATTGGAGGACATTTAGGATTCTTGAAAACATACCACAGGATCAAGAAGGATTTTTTCTGGGAAAGTCTTAAAATGGACCTTCAAAATTTTGTGTCTGCATGTGTGGTCTACCAACATAATAAAGGACATACAATCAAGATTTTAGGTCTCCTATAACCATTATCTATACCAAGCCAACGTTGGGAAGAAGTTTCAATGGATTTTATTAAAGGTTTACCCAAATATGAAGGAAAGACTATCATCACGGTAGTAGTGGATCGACTGACAAAGTATGCCCATTTTTTTATCTCTTTCTCATCCTTTTAAAACAAGTATAGTATCCACAACATTCGTGGAAATAGTTCAAAAGCTACATTGAATCCCTAAGATTATTGTAAGTGGTGGAGATCCAATTTTCACTCGAAAATTTTGGACTGAATTATTTTCTTCTTTTGGTACTCAATTGGCTCACATCTCATCTTACCATCCTCAATCTGATGCAAAAACTAAGATTGTGAATAAATGTATAGAATGATATCTTTGTTTCTTTGCATCTGATAAACATACACAATGGTTCAAGTGGTTTTCCTTGTCAGAATCGTGGTACAACACATCTTTCCATAATTCATAAAAAAATCCCCATTTCTGGAACTTTATGGATATCATCCTCCATCCATCACATCACCCTTTAAAGGGAATGCAAAGGTTCAAGCGGTGGAGGACCACATAGGGTATCAACAAGAGGTTCTCAAACTATTTACGGACAATTGGGTTATGGCAAAAAATAGGATGAAACAACAAGCCAATCAACATCACAGTGAAAGGGAATTTGAAGTAGGTGATTGGGTATTTATAAGGCTACAACCGTATAAATAAATTTCCCTCAAGCAACAAAAGAAGGAAAATAAATAGCACACAAATATTATTTCCCCTATAAGGTTTTGTAAAGGATTGGAAGTATGTCTTACAAATTGGAGTTTCCTTCATCTTCATGTGTACATCCAGTCTTCCATGTTTCTTTCTTAAAGAAGGTAATTGGAAACAATATCCTAGTCAGAATTTTTTTACCACAGATTAATGAAGAATGAAAAATCATACTAAAACTAGAAACAATCCTTGAAACAATTATTAAGTAGCTGAGAAATCGAGAAATTACTCAGTACCTTGTCAAATGGAAAAACCTAACAATGGAAGAGGTGACATAGGAAGATGATTTATTCATGCAGAAACACCCGCAATTAGTCAAGTGTTGACTACAACACTTGTTTGAAGGGGAGGGGCATGTTAAGCTCTAGAAAAATCCCCATTTTATGTATAAAACCCATTATTAAGCCCTAGATATTGAATTATTACGTTTCTAGTGTTATATTTGTATGTAGGATAAAACCCATCATTGCACCCTTTCATTATAATTGTATGCTTTGTCTCCTATATAAATATGCCAAGGAGACGTAGTCTTAGGATCATATTATCTCATCTCATATTGTATTATGGATTGGATATATTGTAAAAGGAGGTTTCCCCCTTGAAGTGCATTGTATTCATTGACTTTTTGTCAATTTAAGACATTGGATCATAACAATCAGAGACATGGTGCAAAGCAATAAGGTGATGTTGGAGAAAGTAGACACTTTATATAACATAATAGACTCTTTGACCAAGTCTATGAGTGTTGTGAAGTTCTCTTGGTGTAGAGAGGAGATGAACATTGTTGTCATGGGTCAATGAATAGAAGTTTAGGTTATCCTGTATCATATATCATGTCCCCAACCCTGAGCTGGGCCACGTCATGAAAAAATCGCCTTCTAACACCGTTGGATTTTAATTTTCCTTTGAATTCTACTTATTTTGGTTTTGATGTCACAATATATTGAAATCTCCTTGCCAAGAAACTCAAGGAAAAGCTATATTTTCTTATAATTACTAGCTTTACAATTTTAATATCTTAAGATCATAATTCTTATTATCAACAAGTATGAAACATCTCAGATATCATGTTATTAACTTAAATTTCCCTCCATATGAACACACATGCTATTCCTCAACACATATAAACCATGCATAAATATATAAACAGTTACAAAAATAGATTAAATATATTATACACTTATCTTTCGCATAAGAACACTTATCTTTTATGTAAATCACTAACTGCGTGCAGACCTCAGACGTTCCTAAGAATTATGTCAAGATGATAATTCTTATTATCAAAAAGTATGAAACATCTCAAATATCATCTTATTAAGTTAAAATTCTCTCCATATGAACACACATTCAATTCTACAACATATATAAACCATGCATAAATATATAAACAATTACAACAACATATTAAATATATTATACTCTTATCTTTCACATAAGAACACTTATCTTTTATGTAAATCACTAACTATGTGCAAACCTCAGACGTTCCTCCCAACCATAGATTAGGTTGCTCATAAAATTTTAGCAGCATGTGACCCTCGAGATGAGACTATAACTCCACCAAGGAAGGCTTCCTTGGACAGGCTAAGGTTTATACTCAACAATTATTCTCATGTCAAGGTGCCAACTACTGCAACTATCCTACAAATTCTCATTTCCCACATGCCTAT
This sequence comes from Picea engelmannii, assembly GCA_009831015.1. Taxonomy (NCBI): domain Eukaryota; kingdom Viridiplantae; phylum Streptophyta; class Pinopsida; order Pinales; family Pinaceae; genus Picea; species Picea engelmannii. The sequence continues at coordinate 236,988 of ML791772.1, read as the reverse complement.
CTCACCCCATGAATTGTGCCCCTTCTCTGCTCAACAGTCCTTCGGTTTCCCCACTTCCCTTCCGGGGCTTCAACAATAGGCAGGACATAAAATATCATAGCCATGCATATATTTCCCAACGTAACAACAACTAGTATTCGAAAATTCTCTCACAATAGAGAGAGACCTCCCACGGGCCTGAAAACTTGCTTCTTCAACGTACACAGGCCTAACAACCCCCTCTTCAATTCTGGAAATCTTTGTACTCTTGTTACCCATCGCTCCCGAGATCTTTCCCCATACAAATACGAGAATATAATGACAACATACCCATGGTAAGAAAATAAGGTTACATTGATCAGGTAATGATGAGAAGATCCATGAATGAATATCACAGAATGATGGAGTGTAAGAGTAAATTCCCCAAGAATGACGAGATGATGCAAAAATATACTAAGTTTCTCAATATATATTCATGTCCCCTACTAGACACTTGTATTCATCAATATTCATGAGCTCCACTTATATACTTTCCCCTGCTCTTGGAACTTAGATTATGACATCTGAGGATTTGGACTTTAGAGGATTTTAAAATAATATTTCTCTAAATTAAGCCGCCTTGGCTTAGATCTTAGTCTTAGACCCATAGCCCCATTTCCTCTAGTGGAGTTCTTAGTTCCCCATACTCTTTCATCTAATTCGGATACAACAATGATGTTTTTATTATTGATATGAATGATACATATTACAAAGATATTGTAATCATATATGCACTCTGGCCACAAAACATATGACACCATGGCACTTAGGCCCAAAATATCCTGGCTCTCCAGCCTACATGTCTATTTACATCATGGGGTTTTTCCTATTGGTATTACATCATCAAAAAATAAAACAAGTGGGAGAATGTTGGGTTGTTATATTATTTTCAATGAAAGAACAACCAACCAATTGACTAGTTGAGGTGGATCAACTCAATGATGAATTGAACGATCGGTCAAGTCAAGTCGATGGTTAAGTCGAATATCCAAGTGATCGAATAGACATTAGAAGGTTAAAATAGTCGACCAATTAGTTAAAAGGTCAACCGACATGAGTTTCAAAATAGGTTGAGTGGCAACCAACTATATAATGACTAGATGTCGACTGGTATCCAACTATAACATAATCCTAAGATTCACAAAATTACAACCAATCATCTGTATGGATATGTAACTATTTTTGGGCACCATGATTTGTGGTTTTGCATGTAGTAAATCCTATAAATATGGCAATTTGTAATATGATGATACAAAATTTAGAAAAAATGTGAGGGTCATGTATATGCAAGTCGAATTGGCTATAGGGTTGTTCTCGTGTAAAGCAAGACAATAGGATAATGAATCTGTATTAGGTGTAGACTAAGGTTAGTTATGTAACTCTTTATTCTATGAATGAATAAGACAATACGAGAGAAGGACACACTCAAGGAATGTTATTTTTCTGAGTTAATGGTTTCTAGGGTAAAATCTTCGTGTATTGTGTGTGTTTGTCATATATTTTCTACTTAAACATGTATTCTCTTTCATAGTTGGTTTAATGTGAGTATTATTTTCTCTAAATGTACTAGCATTCAATGGCATGATTGAACAAATAAGATATTTTGTTTTTCATTTTTTATGAACAAGAAAAAGGAGAATAGCTAAGCCAAAGGTAACAAGTGGACGAGGTTTAAAAAATATGCATAACTTTGGGAAATTATTAACTGATAAAAGTATTAAGAAGATTATCAATAGTGAGGTCCTTGAGCACAATGTTATCACTAAAATATACCTAGACCCAATTTCTTTGAAGAATGGATGAGGATTCTAGCTAAAATAATTGCAAATGACTCTATAATGTGAAAATCTCTAGTTCAAACCTTTCCTCTTATAGGTAATTTACTTACTAGCAGAGTTGGTGATGGAAAATATGTTTGATAAATAGTTTATATCCACATATATTGAACACATTAAGGAAAATACTCACACAAGCATATCAAATATCAATACAACAATGCATTACATGGTTAAAACACTGAAATAGGGAAACAATCCACAACCCTTGGAAAGCTTCACTTATGCAAGATTCTTTGTGAAAATCTTTGCAACTTGATAATCTCTATGATAATAGAGCACTCGAGAATGCAATATTGAAGAATATTTATACAAAAGTGCATGTGTAGCTCAATGTGTTTGTTGTGTTGATGTTGAATTGGACCTTTGGAAAGATGAATAACACACTCCTCATGGCACTAGAGCGTCATTGGATGACGTTATGGGAATCTAGACTCTGAAAGGATTTACTGAATAAAAAATTATTCTTGAATTATGTTAATTATTTCTTGATACTCTACTTCTCCTAAATAAAAATCAAGAGCATGTTGTTTCTTGCAAGCCCAAGTGACAAGTCTAAAACCAAGACTAAAAATGTACCCTGTAGTAGAATTTTGATCATCAAGATCATCGACCCAATCAAAATCATTGAAACAAACTAACAAAGGAGTTGAACCCCCTAAACAATAATATATCCCAAACTAAACTATACCCTAGATACACCAAAGTTTCCTTTTTGCTTCTTTCCAATTTCTCCCATGAGGTGTTTATATATAATGGGTAATAAGGCCAATAGCAAAGGAAATTTGTTCTTTTAAGATTCCACAATGTGTTTGTTTATTTGTATTGATTTATGGATTCACTTTGATTAGATATCGGGATGGGTATGAGTCAAATATAAAAGGATAGCATCTAATTGATGACACTAACATCTAATTTGGGTGTAATACAGGTTGCAACAAGTTTAACTCTAGATTGAAAGGGAGAAAGGGATAGTTTACAATTTTCCATGTGAAAGTGGGGAAGAAGGTCACATACATACATAGACTGGGAAAGGGAAATTCCTTTCTTGGTTTGCAAGATTACATTTGACAAGTTTTCTTACTTTTAGAAGAGTGCAAGATCCCAATTATCGTTTTCCATTAAGAAATGGTATTCATCATTCATTGTTGCATCCCAATCTTGATGGTTGGAAGCTTATGCAAATGTCTCCAGATCACAATTCTTTGAAACTTGAGCCAAAAGAGACGATGCTTGCTAGAACTCTGAACATGTACGATGTTAATTGGAAGGATCACCAACAAAATCATTAGCTCATTCTTCTGTTGTATGGACCCATCTAGGAAGTTGTGGTGCTAGTGCATGTTTATTTTCAATGGACCCAATTGGAGGAAGGTGAGTGGTTGCAGGTGGATTTTTGTCCTCATTATCAACATCAATAAGAAGGAACCATAATAGGACCACTTGATCGGGATTTTATGAGTAGAACGAAATGAATACATATTATTAACAAGTGCTTGACACAAAATAACAGAGATACAGTAAAACTGGTTTTCTATTCAATAACGAAATAAGTTGAAACTGTAAAATGCAGCGGAAACAAGCTTGCTAGAATGGTGGCGGCTTATCTCTGAGAAGAGTTGTGATGGTTGTGTGCATTCACAAGAAGAAGATTACAATGAGGCTTTGAAGGCATTTTTACAATAAACAAGAATTCCCAAAACCCTAGACATCCAAAAACCTAACCCTAGGAGATGAAGCGCCAAAAGTAATGTGGGCCCTGTTTGGGTAAGTTAGTACATCAACTTCCCGGGGTCATAAATTTTGCATATGATCTCTGTTTTAGGCGTGTGATAGATCGTTGGAAAGGTATAGTCGAGGAGATTAATTTTGGGGGCTCAATAATTCCTTCGGCTATCATTGAAAATATCAATGCCAAAAAACATTCATTTAGGCCCTCAAAATGGCCCCGGAAGTTAAAACTGCTAAAAACAGTAAATTGCCAAAATTGTCAGAAAACTGTTTTGAGCGAGTTGGAAAAGGTGGGTGGCCACCGATATCCATACAAATCACCACTTGTATAAAATTTAGAAGAAGTTACATTTGTTGAAGATGGCTCGTAGGAAGAAGATGGCACAAATGTTGAATTAGGCATGCATGCTGAGATACCTTCACCAAAATTGGCATCTCTTCTAACAGTAATTTCATTTTAATGAGATTGAAGAAGTATAAAACCTTTGACATCTTCAGAATATACATAAAAAATGCATTTCTCGCTATTAGGTTGTAAGGATTTCCTTTTCTCATAAGGAATACAAGCTCGTGCTTCACTACCAAACAGATGAAAATGGATTATGTCTTCTTTAATTTTAATCCATTCTTCTTTCAATATTATATCTTTTAAATCCTTTGTCGGAGTGTGATTTACTATGTAATTAACACAATCAATGGCTTCTACCAAAAAATGAGGACTTGATCCCTTAGACTAGATCATAGGATTTTCCATTTCTTGTAATGTGTGATTCTTTCTCTCAACAACACCATTTTTTTGTGATGTATATGAGATAGTATGTTGTATCTGAATTCTTGTGCAATAAAGTAAGTTGTACATTTTCCATTAACATATTCACCTCCATTATTTGTTCTTAAAAGTTTATGAAGTTGACGTCCAAATTGTATTACACAAGGGCCTTGTAAGCCAAAAACATTTCTAAAAATTTACTGACAAGTTTTAAGAAATAAACCCATGTGTCTCTAGAGAAGTCATTACTGAAAGTTAATAAGTAATTGAATCTAGAGAAAGAACCGCATCTTGAAATTTCTTGTTTCATATTTTTCTTATTATGAGTTTTGATCCTTCCGACTAGCATCTATATCTATAGTAAATATGTTTACAACTGAATACATATATTGGTTATGCTATATTAGAAATGTAAATAATCAATTGAGTTGTCTAATATACCACAATTAATCTATTATTGAGTTGTAATCTATTATTGAGTTGCAAACATATTTACTATAGACATAAGATGTTTTCTACAAATTGTTTAGATGAATAAGCATTATCCAAAGACAATTTGGAAAAATCAAAAACTTAAATCTCTACGATATAAAAAAAAAGCAAAGCAATCAAGGGAGAAAATCTAGGAAATTAATTAGTATGTTCATACATGATCTAGATAGTAATAGCTTAGAGAATTTTGTTCTCTCAATCATTTACATATATTCCTAATTTATAATAAAATTAATCACTAAGTCCTTGCGAGACCTTGAGAAGGCAAAATGTGACAAGTATGTCTAATTCCCGTATAAAGATATATCAAGGTGCATGTCTAATAATCTAGGAAATCTACATAATTGTTCAACCAAACCTCTTTCTTTAATGAGGAGAAGAAAAAACGTATGAAACATGGGCACAAAGAATGTCTCCCCATCAAGCTTAACTATTTGATTTGATTAAAAGGCCTTACATCAACCTCACCAATGCATCAATCCTCCTTACTTAGCAAAGAGCGGATAGTTGACAAAAGGATAACGCAACATAATGAAATGATGAGGAAAATGGGGAAAGAGAAAGGCATACAACATCGTCATGAAAAATATTCCTACCAAGATGTCAATCTAATGAATGCATTAATCTTCCTTCACTCACCAAGGAGCACAAAATTGAGAAAAAATCACAAAGGAACGATAAGAAACAAAGAAATGGCAATGCTAATAAGGAAAAAATAATGCTTAGGAATGAATAACATCTTTCCATTAAGATTAAATTTTTAATCCATGAAGGAAAATGCCAAATAAAACAATATTAAAGTGATTAATGTACTAAGCTTCCTTCCTTTACTCAGAATACATAAGTTGTATAAGGGTTTTTCTATTAGTTTATTTTTTAAATAAAGTAAGAAGCTTTAGCTGAATAAAAAAAGCTGAATGAGAAGGATAAAAATCATCCTACCATCCAATTTACAATTTATTATTAATAGTAAAACCAGTTACCTATTCTCATATCTAACATGTTAAATACATATAACATACATCCATAGAAGGGAACCTAAGAAGTCACCAACCATATTATTTATGATTTTATTCAAGCCTATGAAGTTTTTCGCTTCAATGTCGATGTGATTAATTGCAATTATAAGCAGTATGTTTTGGCGATTTCCAATAGCAGGCTATGCAGCTTCTCTGGTGCAGAGAAGAATGAACTATGGTCTGAGTCGATGCTGCAAACCTTCTCTGGTGGTGAATTGGTAATGAGCTCTTCTTGTTTGGCTAGAGAGAGCGCATTATCTTTAAGAGTTTTGATATAAACTCTTGGAACAACCCCATACCCTTCATCTGTGGTCTCCAGGCTCATGTTCGTCATTGCCATGATTGGAAATGGTCGGAGTAACAGAGAAGCCAAAGTGGAATCCTGTCAACATTAAATTATAGTTAGTAATACTCCTTCCAAATATTAATCGATAAATAATTAATGGTTATCAATGCACTTACCAATGTCGAGGATGTACCGTAGAAGAAATGCTTTTGAAACTTTCTAGGCACTAGATAAGATGTGGGAGGTTCTCCAATGCCATTACCAAAGTTATAGTCCACCTTCTCAAGCATGTCACTGTTCTCTGTCTGCAAAGGCAATCAATCATACTGTCAATTATATCAATATGTATATCTATGTAAGAGCTAAAATCCTTACCATCTCCTTTCCCCGCTGTAGGAATTCTCCACCCCGAAACATAAGAGAACTGAGATGCACTGCTACCGCAATGAGATGCGGGAAATCTTCGGATCCATGGGATAAGCTAACGCCTCCCATGCTATGTCCCACTAACACTATCTGAGATTTCCAGAAAGTTTGGTTAGGCAACGAGAAGATAAAAATGTAAAGTGACACTGTGATAGAGAATTGCAAATTCTGTCCATCCAATCTTATTCTGTAATTGAAACAAATTTAAGTTCACTTCTATTCATTCCCATTAAATACCTGAATCTACAATCCACTTAAATTCCAATTGATAGATACTATACAAAATTTAAATCAATAAAGAACCAAAATATTTAGATTTTACAAAGAACCAAAATACTTGTTTGTTTGCTCTCATAACCAAAATAAGAGAACTAACAAACTATCTATATAAACTATCTATATACTTGGAAGTCTGAATGGATTATGTATGATATGTTGCAACAATAGTTCATTGAAGATTTTGGTCATTTTTTAGGGAAGTAAAACTTATTATAATTCATTTGTTAATTAGCAGTGAGGATAATTATCATTGGTTACTATTCATTAATGTAGGTTGATTCATCACTATTATTCAAGGAAAACTATGGGACCTGAAATAATCCGTTGGTAGTCTATATAAGGGGCAGACTTCCCCTCCAAGTCTAGAATAGTTAACCTGTTTCCTTAAGTTAAAAAAAGACAAGCTTTGAGCTAATAAAAAATAGTTTTAAGTCTTACTTAAAAAAAATTAATTTTCATATTCATTCCAAAATATAGAAAATGATTTTACATATTATTAAAATTATTAGCAAATTTCAAAATATAATTATGTTTGGTAAATTTTACAATTTCAAAATATAAAACAGTGTAGAATGTCTAAAACTATAAAAGATAAGATAAAAGTATAACCACCAAAATTTTATGATTTCATTTTATTGTTCTAGTTTTAGACAATCTACATAATTTCATCTATGCATTTCATAATTCTTATAATAACATTTCTATGAAATATTAAGATTTACCATATATTTAATCCGAGAAAAAATGGCAACAAACATAATAATCAAGGGATGCAGCCTATGTAATCCTTGAATTTCCGATTCCTTTAGAGAGTCACCTTCTTACATCCAATCCCAAAAAAATGAACAGCCAACAAAATAAAAATATATATTAAAACATGAATGGCAAATTCATGCAAACAAACCAGTCATCCATATCCTTTTCAAGGGCCAATCGCCCATCTTGCAAATAGTTGTCTATTCAATGTTGACCTTCTTGTTTTATTATACGAACTGTCTAATTATACTCCACATACATCAGAACTACTCTCCACATACATCAGAACTACTCTTCTTCATTCTTATAGGAATGTGTGAAAACTAAATTATTATATAATTTAATTGTATAGGAATGTTTGAAATCTAAATTATTATATGATTAGAAAATATAAATTATTATAATGTTAAAAAATATATGTGAGAGATTGGTTTTTATTTTCTAAATTAAAATTAAAGTTTATCATTATATTTAATAACATAATCTAATTTTAAGATTAGATATGAAAATAATCTAATTTTAAAATTAGATATAAAAATTTTCAGTAAGAAGGTGCATGTTTTTTTCACAAGAAAAGCACATGTTTTTAATTATTAAACTTATTCAAATTATATTGATTAAAAATATTAAAATAATATTTTATTTTAATATATAATTTTTTAAATTTAAATTGAAAAAATTAAAACTATAAAATAATAATAATAATAATAATAATAATAATAATAATAATTGTTTTAGTTTTTTAATTTATCAAAACTATAATTATGTAACAATGATTGTTTAAGATTTTTTTGAATATCAATAAATTTTTTAAATAAACAAGTAATTCATTCTTGAAAAAATTAAACAAATTAAAATAATTCTTAGTAGAACTTAATAACCATAGATCATCATTATTAAAAAAGTATTATAATTTGTATCTTAATACTTACAAATATTTACTCTTTTATTTTTTAAAAATGTTTAATAAATTTCATTTTAAATTTAAAAAGATCAGTGATAACTATTAAAATATAAGGTGTTAATCATATTTGGAATCCTTAAAAATAAACATAATCTACCAGTCTATTCCTATTTCTGGTGGATAGCCAAGCTGTTTCAGAGCCTTAGAACTTGCTGAGATTTGAACTCAGTGAAACGGCCAAAGGGCTGCAAATAAGACGTTCAAGTAATCTCCTCTAACTACAGAAATGATCATTGAAAACATTAAAATAGATTCAACCATACAGTATGCATGCATAACAGTAAATGCAAGGACCTTTTCTGTCTGTGGGAGCTTGCCCAGGAAGTGCATGAGAGGCTGATTATATTCCTCAAATGAATTGATGGAATCAGCGGCAACCGGATTTGTACCCGCACTCATCAGATCGATGGCTGACACCTTGTGACCATCTTTTTCAAGAAGCTCTACAATCTTATACCAGCACCATGCTCCATGCATAGCTCCATGAACCAATACAAAATGTACTGCTCTTTCTTTATTGTTTTTACAATCCATGTGTTTCAGTTTCTATCAGCTACCAAATTCTTCCAGTTCACAAACTATCCTTAAAACTCTTCTATGTTATGGTTCCTGAATTTCTTGCTACCCATTCACTTCACAACTATCCCCAGAACGCTTCTATGTTATGGCTCCTTAAATTCTCTCCTCTTTTATTTCTAAAATCTTTTCCATTCTCTTCTCAAACACGGCACCTAGATAGTGACACCCGGAATGTAATGAGGGGAGTAACAATGACAGGATGATAATCTGAAACACGGCACCCAGATAGTAGTAGAAGTTTATAAGAGTTGAAGAATTGGGTAGTGTATATGACTTATACAAAGCTGTTTGGCAAAATTATTATTATTATTGGAATTGGGAAAGAAAAAGCTGTGTTATTCACATCTATCCATCAATTCTACCTATAATATTCACAAGTGGTATTCAAAAGTGGTATTCAAAGTATAATTATGTTTAATAAATTTTACAATTTCAAAATAGTAAAGAATGTCTAAAACTATAAAAAAATAAGAATATAACCACCAAAATTTTATGATGTCATTTTATTGTTCTAATTTTGGACAATCTACAGAATTCCATCTATGCATTTCATAATTCTTATAATAACATTTCTATGCAATGTTAAAATTTATCATATATTTGATCCAAGGAAAAATGGCAACAAACATAAGATGCAGCCTGTGCAATCCTTGAATTTCTGATTCTTTTGGGAGTCACCTTTTTACATCCAATCCCCAAATATGAACAGCCAACAAAATAAAAATATATATTAAAACATGAACGGCAAATTCATGCAAACAAACCAGTCATTCATGTCCTTTTCAAGGGCCAATCACCCAGCTTGCAAATAGTTGTCTATTCAATCTTGACCTTCTTGTTTTATTATACGAGCTGTTTAATTATACTCCACATACATCAGACCTACTCTTCTTCATTCTTATAGCCCTATACAATTAAATTATATAATAATTTAGTTTTATTATACGAGCTAGCTGTTTAATTATACTCCACATACATCAGACCTACTCTTCTTCATTCTTATAGGGATGTGTGAAAACTAAATTATTATATAATTTAATTGTATAGGGATGTTTGAAATCTAAATTATTATATGGTTAGAAAATATAAACTATTATAATGTTAAAAAATATATGTTTTATTATACTCCACATAAATCATACATCGACCTACTCTTCTTCATTCTTATAGGGATGTGTGAAAACTAAATTATTATATAATTTAATTGTATAGGGATGTTTGAAATCTAAATTATTATATGGTTAGAAAATATAAATTATTATAATGTTAAAAAATATATGTTTTATTATACTCCACATACATCATACATCAGACCTACTCTTCTTCATTCTTATAGGGATGTGTGAAAACTAAATTATTATATAATTTAATTGTATAGGGATGTTTGAAATCTAAATTATTATATGGTTAGAAAATATAAATTATTATAATGTTAAAAAATATATATTTTATTATACTCCACATACATCATACATCAGACCTACTATTCTTCATTCTTATAGGGATGTGTGAAAACTAAATTATTATATAATTTAATTGTATAGGGATTTTTGAAATCTAAATTATTATATGGTTAGAAAATATAAATTATTATAATGTTAAAAAATATATGTGAGAGGTTGGTTTTTATCTTTTAATTTTTTTTTTTTTTTTTGTAAATAAAAAGGGGGTGGGACCTGGTATATTACTTTAACCAAAATGTACAAAAACGAGCTACTTGGGATGCCAGTTGTCCCGCCTAAATAGGAAACCGGGACAACTGGACAACCCCTTCCAAATGTCATCCTGGTCTCAAAATAAGTAAGTTTTTTCCGTGCCACGTCCCGCCCGGAGGAAACCAGGACGGGCAGTTTGGAAACTACAACTAAGTATCATGAGTTTTATCTAAAAAGACTGTAAACTAGAAGGCTCAAAGCCGAGCTAATAACAAGATAGGAAAACAAAAACCAAGCCTGGACTTTCATTGACCTGCTATCCATCACACTTGAGCTGTTCCTCTGTCATCTTCCATCCAGCTGGGAAGGCGTATGCACGCGCACAAGTTGGACATTGGCACCTCGGATGTGTCCGGGAGTGGGCTGTGAAGTACATATCCAGTCGCTGTTCAATCCTCGCCAGCCGAAAGGTCTGGTCCCCCAGCAGGCTTCTGATCTCAAAGATAAGGCTGAGGCATTCCCAGTTGGTTGAGGGCGGCTGCTCCTGACTGTTTCCTTCACTGAAGTCCTTGTCATGCCCAGGTGGCTTGTCCTTCTTAGTTTTTTTGAACGAGTCAGAGGGTCTCTCCTCTTCTATATAGCAAGGGGGGTGGGGCGCTTCGGTACTGTCAGCTTGGGGGGCTACGTTGTCGCCAGCTGATGAGAGCCGTCTTCCTTGACCAAAGTCTGAAGGCGGGTGCCAATTTTCGAGTACAGTAAACAACAGGTGTTCCAGAATGCTCTCTGGTATGCCTCCTTCAGGAATCTCTTCGACCACATACGCCATGGGTGGCGTGCGTGGTCTCGCTTTCCTCCGTCGAGTGGCCATGGCGAGTGCTACCTCAAATTGTTGTTTTCGCTTCCTCCTGGACTTCACGACATACCATGCCGCTCCCCTTCGTGGAGTCCCGTGCAGTCTCGACATGATGGAGGTCTGATGGAATTTCCAATTGCTCCCCCGAGAGGTCGCTCTGCCTCCTATCGCGCAAGGAATTCTATGATATGTCACCTGCACCTGCGAGTTCTCAGAGAGGTGACAATAATTTTGCTGTTCTGCTGGAGCGAGAACGGCCTAGAGCTGTTGGTTCTCCCCTCCAACGATCCGAGCTATGAAAAGTAGCAAGAGACGAGCTTCCATGGCTATAATGGCCACTTGAATGGTGCTAGCCAGACTGGTACAACTCCCGCGAGCGAGAGGCCTCGTTGGGTTAATGCTATCGCGAGAATTCATGGCAGGATTGAATTGTGAGGGGACGCTGGCCGGTAGATGTATTAATGGGACGTCCCGGCTGGCTCCCGCGTGGCTCCCTTTCTCTACGTGTCACCCCATCCAGGGCATCTTTTAAATTAAAATTAAAGTCACCTCACAAAATGAATTTCCGATTCCTTTTGTGAATCACCTTCTTACATCCAATCCCAAAAAATGGACAGCCAACAAAATAAAAATATATATTAAAACATGAATGGCAAATTCATGGAAAGAAACGAGTCATCCATATCCTTTTCAAGGGCCAATTGCCCATCTTGCAAATAGTTGTCTATTCAATCTTGGCCTTCTTGTTTTATTATACGAGCTGTTTAATTATACTCCACATACATAAGACCTACTCCTTCATTCTTATAGGGATGTGTGAAAACTAAATTATTATATAATTTAATTGTATAAGGATGTTTGAAATCTAAATTATTATATTGTTAGAAAATATAAATTATTATAATGTTAAAAAATATATGTGAGAGGTTGGTTTTTATCTTTTAAATTAAAATTAGAGTTTATCATTATATTTAATAATAATAATCCAATTTTAAGATTAGATATGAAAATAATCTAATTTTAAAGTTAGATATGAAACTTTTCAGTAGGAAGGTGCATGATTTTTTCACAAGAAAACACATGTTTTTAATTAAGGAGAAAACACATATTTTTAATCATTAAACCCACTCAAATTGTATTGATTAAAAATATTAAAATAATATTTTATTTTAATATATAAATTTTTAAATTTAAATTGAAAAAACTAAAACTATAATAATAATAATAATAATAATAACAACAACAACAACAACAACTTTAATTGTTTTAGTTTTTTAATTTATCAAAACTATAATTATGTAATATTATGTAATTATGTAATTTATCAAAACTACAACTTTAATTGTTTTAGTTTTTTAATTTATCAAAACTATAATTATGTAATATTATGTAATTATGTAATTTATCAAAACTATAATTATGTAATTTATCAATGCTTAGTTATCAAATATTATGTTTTGTTTCACAATAATGTGGTCATGAGTGGTAAGGGAGCTAATATGCTATATATAAATACTTTGAAGATTCTATATATAAGTACTTGGAAGCAAGAAGTTCTCTCATACATTGTAATGGGTGAAATCATGAAGGTGGGTTACACTTTTGGTTGTTTTATGACAAAAAACACTGTATTTTCACAAGTTATTCAACTTCCGACATATAAAAGTATTTTTTTTATTTCGAATTTCACTTTACAGTAAAAACAAAACGTGTGAAGAATTGTGTTAGCTTTCTAATGACTATTTTTCAATTTTTTTTTATCACGATTTGATATGTCGATTTGACAATTGTTTAACAGTATGTTTCTTAAACACGAAATGAATGATAATGAGTTACTTATTTCTACAACAATGTTTTTTTTATTAAACTTATGTTTTGAAGAAACAAAATATACTGCAACAATCTACAGAGACTCTATTTTATTATGACTATCATTTTGAATTTAACGGATAAATATTATAATTTCTAGAATTTTTTGAAGTTGACCAAGCTGAAAACGTTGTAGAGTTTAAATACATGTTTTTATACACCTCGTATCTATCTTAATTTTTACGTAAAACTAAAATCTAAATATACCCTTTTGAAAAGAACAGTTTAAGGATTATGAATATATTTTTTTCAATTTTTTTCACTGTATATTTTTTGAGATACCGATATTTCATTTCACCGAATCATAATGTCTGCTGAAAATATTATGTAGTGAGTTTTTTAAAAAATTAAATAAAATTAGATAAAAATAACGAAAATGAAAAAAAATTATACGAATTGAAAGTAGATTCAATTTTGTAAATGCTGGTGTCATTTTCGAAACCAAATTCTCAATGTTTGTAGGAGTCCGCAACCTCTGAAGTTTAGCTATGCTTGGGGCATTTCTCTAGTTTCGGTTTT
>ML791772.1:192317-211681 GCA_009831015.1 Picea engelmannii | reverse complement strand
AGTTTCGCAAATGAAAAATATATGTACAGTTTCGCAAACGCAAATGAATGTACAGTTTCACAAACGTCAAATGTACAGTTTCGTAAACGGGAAACAAATGTACAGTTTCGAAAATGGGAAACGAATGTACAGTTTCGCAAATGGAAACAAATGAAAAATTTAAATATACGCAAACGCAAACGCAAACCAACCGCAAACAATAAATTACGTGAAATTTTGCGAAATTTATGAATGTAAATACCTCTGCGTCCTCGGCGCCCACTGCTCCCTGCGACCTCAGCGTCCACTGCTCCCACTGACCTCGACGTCCACTGCTCCCACTGCCCTCGGTGTCCACCGCTCCCACTGCCCTCGGTGACACACAGCCTCACACTGCTCCCACTGCCCTCGGCGACACACAGCCTCACACTGCTCCCACTGCCCTCGGCGACACATTGCCCTCGACAAAGAGACTCACACCCGAAAAAATTTCCAAACGTCTAACATCGATGCGTGGCAATTATATAAATATGTTTTCGGCCGAACTATTGTTCGGCCGAAAGATAGTTCGGTCGAACAATCTTTCGGCCGAACTATTGTTCGGCCGAATAATCTTTCGGCCGAGCTATTTTTCGGCCGAAAACTAATTGCCGGAAAAAAAATATCCGGCCGACCAAATTTCTACACGCAAATCGAGGGCCCAGTTATGGCTCTGTTCGATTTGACATTTATGTTTTCGGCCGAATAATAGTTCGGCCGAAAATAATATCTTTCGGCCGAAAAATATATTTAGTTCGACCGAAAATTTGTTTTTCGAAATTTTGGAGACCAGATTGTCACGAAAGTGTAACCCACCTTCGTGATTCCACCCTAATACTAATTTTTAAGCAGTGATTCATTTTAGGATTGGTCATTTGTGATATAAATAATAGTGTTAAATTATTTTAGTTTTAATTTGAGGATATACTAAGGTTTTCAATAGATCTTAAGCCTTAAGGATTATGGGACTTTCAAATTTTTTTAGTTTCATTAATTTTTTCTTTTCATTTGTTATGATTTGAGCTTTAATACCCTTGACACTAATGGTCTCAATGTATTATTATTCTTGTAGACCTTAAGGATTTTGGGACTTTCAAATTTTTTAAGTTTCATTAACTTTTTTTTTTCATTTGTATATGATTTCAGCTTTAATACAATTGACAATAATGGTCTCAATGTATTCTTATTCTTATGAATGACTCTAACATGCTACCTACTTGTGTTGATAAAGAATGAATTTTATGATTGGCGTGATCTATGTTGATAGTTCAATGTGGGTGTTGTCACTCTTTGGTCTTACTGCTTCATTGAATTCCTTTGATTTATGATTGAGATGATGATTGCTTGCTGCTTCGTATCTTCGTGATTGGTTGAATTCATTTAATTGATGATTGAGATGATGATAGTTTGCTGCTTCGTATCTTCCTGATTGATTGGGATTAACTTCAAGGTTGTCCATTGTTCTAATAGTGATTGGTGTGTCTCCTTGTTGAACTTGATTCGGTTATTTAACAAGTTGTATGGAACTTTAATTGTGTTTGTTTTCTTTAGTTGCTAGACTAAATTAGTACATATTTCTTAAAGTGACTAGTTTTTGTAGGAAGATTATATAGGTCACCCTTGTTCACTTGTTGAATCTTGTTGTTTTCATGAAATTGCTTCTAATTGAATGATATACTCAATTTGACCGTAAAGGTAATAAAGGACTCCACATCCAATCATTGATGTCTTGAATTGCATTTAAATGTTTTTGTCATGATAGATTTGATATTTTCTTCGAATTTGTTTTTTTTTACACTCCAAGCATTTCTTGGAGAAACTCAAGAGGTCCTTCTCTTAATTTCAAATATGTCCTTATCTTAATTTCAAATATGGTATTCAAGATAAACCAAATTTTGTAGAAGTTCAAAACTCTATCATATCATTTACAGGAATAGAACCAGGAGAAAAAACACTCTATGGCATAGTTCCATATCATTTACAGCAATAGAACTAGGAGAAAAAACACTCCATAATGCATGAAACAAGACTAGAGCCAACTACAATATTTTCTTTCATTTAAAATTTAATTAAGTAATCTCGGATGATCCAGAATTGGATCTCAGGACCAAAATGGGTCCAGGAAGGCCTATAAATAAAAATGTTCAGAATGGCTTCAAAATGGACGTGTGTGTAGGCCTTGTCAATACGAACCCAACACAACTTGAAAGGGATCAAACGGACTTCGTATGGCCAATATATCGTGGTCTGTTCATTTGGCCAAACATGCAAAAAAAAATGTTGACTGTACATTCCATAAAGTCTGTACAGTGCCACGTGGCATCTGACTGTACAGGTCGTACGACAGTACAACTAACGTAGAAAAGTATGGTGGTTTATGATGAGGACATGTAAAGGTGGACCAATCAGGGAGTGACACGTGTTACCACTGCAAGGGTGACACGTGGCACAATCGTACGACACGTGGCACATCTATACGACATGTGGTAGGTATAGTGGCATGTGATGTGGAAGACACATGGATGGAATATGTGGATGAATCGAGCAATGACATGTGGTAGTACTTTTGGCATATGGTACGGTGCCACGTGGCACCCATTCATTGGTTAGATGTTTTATTGCAAAAGTTGGACTCCACGGGAGTCGACTGAGTGACCTTCGATCGGGCGAATGACTTGGCAGGGTCGGGCTAGCCAACCCACCCTCACTTTGGTTCTTAAACATATGGAACACAACTTATATTTAAGTTTGAATGCAGATATGGTTGGCGGAGAATCGGGTTGGGGCTAGGCCCCAACCCCCGACACGTCCCATATGACTATGTCACATGTCCCTAAGCTCTACCCTTTGGCATGCACAGTTATGAATTGTGTCTAGTCCTTGGCGTATATTAGGGGACCACATCCCATGTGACCCGGTACTTTGACACTTGGCGTGGATTGTAAGCAGTTAGCTCCCGGTTCCGTGGGATATTTTCCATATGACCAGACTTACAGTTGTGTTGGTGCGGAAGTTAAGGGTTAGCCTCGGTTAGTCGGGCTAGCCCGTCGACCAGGGGCATAACCATAGGCTGAGATCTGAGGGGCTAATCAACCAATTTGAGGCGCGTGTATACTAGCCCGAGGTCCTATGGATGCGCCACACGATCAGGTGCAGACTAGTTAGGGGCCAACGCACCAGGACTTAGCCCAAGGCCACATGGAGTGTGCCATGTGAATAGGAGCCCGCATAAAAGGGGTTGCACCCTAAATATTCCACAAAAATGTGGGTTTTATACTATATTATAATATTTTACAATGATTTTTGTAGCAGTTTTATGGGATTTTGGTCATTTTTGGGGAATATTAGGCCCTTTTTTAGGCCAGATCTTGGGGGGAAGTTGGGAGATTGTTACCAAATTCAGGCCTATAAAAGAAAGAGATTCTTGGAGCCATGAGGGAGGTTCAGAACAGGTTTATGATGAATATTTTCCAATCCAAAGCCATTTTTATGCAGGGAAGCCATTAAGGAAAGTACCTTTGTGGGCCATTTATGGGAGCTCCGTTCATCCGATTTCAGTGTTGTCAGTTTTGTTGGGTTCCAAAGATATGGTAGAATAAGAACAGATTAGTTTGTAATCCTTTGGCACTACTGTGATTTACTTTTAAATATTTTAACATAAATAAGAAAGCCTCACCCACTGAGACAAAGGCCCGAAGACGTAGGCGAGATTGCCAAACTCCGTTATCATCTTCTCTTGTTATGGTTTGTTGTTCTTCATGCTTATGTTCAGATATGTATATTGTTTAATGGCTATCCTATTTCATTCATAATTCTTCCTCTTTCATCAATTTCCTAAATGGTCAATTAACACATGCAAAATAACTCAACCATTGTCGTTTAAAAGATCCTTTTCGGATCAAGTGGTATCATAGCTAGGTTGATGTTTGGATTTTGAGTTTGCATGATTACCATGGAAAATCTACATCGTGGCGAAGGCGATCTTGTTGAAGAGAATCCATTGATTGGATTGAGAAAGAGAAATTCTCCAAGCAAGAAGATGGCATCGTAAGAGGGACTTTCTCAGGATGAGAAAGAGTTTCGAAAAACTTTCTTCGCCATGTGAGAGATGATGAAGGTTTTGTATGAGGATTACTTGGAAAGGAAGAGACGAAATCTGGGTGAATCATCAAAGGTAAAAAGTGAAGAAGGAGATGATCCTCCTCAAATTCTTCCTTCACCTCTTTCTTCTCCATTAGATTCTTCTTCTTCAAGTTCAAGTTCTAAATCCACTTCAAAGAAACATGTCCATAAACATAAACATGAAATGACTTTACTAAAAATTGATGTTAAATTTGAATTACCTATGTATGATGGTGAATTCAATGCAGAAAGAGTTGATAATTGGGTAAGCCAGATGGAGGTTTATTGCAGTGTGCAACAAATGAAGGATGAGGCAACTCAGATCAAGTTGGCATCGCTTAGACTTGCAGGAACAACACTCATCTGGTGGAAAATCAAGTTGAAAAATGGCACACAACAAGTGGGTAATGTATTTCCATCATGGAAAGTTTTTGTTTCTACACTTAGAAATCAATTATATCCTTTGGGTTATAAAGAGAAAGCTTTAATTGAATGGAAAAGTCTTAAACTAAGAAAAGGACAAATAGTGCAAGAATACACTGATGGTTTTCGTAAGATGGCGTTGATGTCAGATATTCCTTTACATACCCAAGAAAATCTTATGAAGCACATGGGAGGTTTACCTACACATATTCGAAACATTGTATTCATGTTTGGACCTACTAATCTTGATGAGGTTTATGTTCAAGCGACATACATTGAAGCAGGGAAAACAGGGGTTGGTATATCAGGGGAATCATCTTCAAGGAAAGAGGACAAAAAGAGGTGGAATGGAAAAAAGGAAAAATCAGTGGAAAGAAAGGAAGAGAAGCCCTTTTGCAAGCATTGCAAGAAAGAAGGGAATGATGAGGACTGTTGTTTTCAATTGCATCCCAAGAAGAGACCAAAGTGGTTCAATGAAAGGAAAGGGAGGAAAAAAATTGCAACAACATCACGACCAACAGACTTGGGATCAAATTTAGGTGATGAATCTAAAGTCTCATTGGTTGGTATGACAGGTAAAATTGGTGAAGGATTTGATTCTAGAATTAAGTTGTTTCATATAATGGTCATTATGAGACATACTAAGGTCGACACATTGATAGATAGTGGATCTCAATCTAACTTGATTTCAAAAGAATTGGTTAAACAATTGGGATTAAACACTTAGATGCATCATAAGCCTTACACACTTAAATGGATAAGCAACAATCATCAATTGCACATAACAAAGAAATGCACATTAAAGTTTGCAATTTCATATAAGTTTGTGGATGAGGTAACATGTGATGTGGTGCCACTCAATGAATGTGGAATGGTCTTAGGAATTCCTTACTTGTATGATCATAAAGAAATCTTCTATAGGGAAAATAATCAATATCACTTAATCAAAGCAGGTCAAGAATATGTGTTTCATGCTCATCATTTAAAGGAAAATAAATCTTTTCAAACTATGGAACAATTAAGCAAGGCAGCTCAAGAAAGAAACACACCTATAATTGTTTCAAATCAAGTAATTGATCTTAAGCAAGAACATGAGATGATTGTAGAATGGAAAATCAATCACACTTTGCTTCAAGATAAGATAATGTCGTGAAAATATTACAACATATTAGCTCATTTGAAGTCATATTTCTTATGTTTTCATTAGTAATGTTGTCAACATGGATGATAGTGGATTTAGTAAGATGTGACAGGGTACAAGTGGCTAACAATATGTTGTTAGTTATCATGGTTGTTTATAGTTGATATTGATAAGACAGGTGCATAGGATAGAGTTTAAAGACAGAGAACAAGTCAGGTGCTCTATCCCACACTTGATGATTGGTTAATAACCTTTTGAAGGACCAAATTTTTTTTAGTGGGGAGGTGTGATCCAGAATTGGATCTCAAGACCAAAGTGGGTCCAGGAAGACCTAAAAATCATAGTGTTCGAAATGGATTCAAAACAAAGTTGTATTTAGGTCTCATCTATATGAACCCAACGCAACTTTAACAGGCTCAAACAGATGTTGTATGACCAAGATATCGTGGTCTGTTCATTTGGACAAACATGCAAAAAAAATGTTGACTGTACAGTCTGTACAGTGCCACATGGTAGCTGACTGTACAGGTCATACGGACGTACAGTTGACGTGGAAAGGTACGGTGGTTTCTGATGAGGACAGGTACAGGTGGACCAATCAGGGAGTGACACATGTCACCACTGCAATGGTGACACATGGCATGACCGTACAACACATGGCACATTCGTACGACACGTGGAAAATGTGGCAGGTACTGTGGCATGTGATGTGGAAGACACATGGCTAGAATATGTGGATGAATCAATCACTAACACATGGAATTACTTTTGGTGTATGGTACAATTCCATGTGACCCAGACATGGGCTTCCATGTGGCACCCATTCATTGGTTAAATTTTTTATTGCAAAAGTTGGACTCCATGGGAGTCGACCGAGTGACCTCCGACCGGGCAAATGACTTGGCAGGGCCGAGCTAGCCATCCTGCACTCACTTTGCTTCTTAACCATATGGTGCACAACTTAGATTTAAGTTTGAATGCAGATATGGTTGGCGAAGAATCGAGCTGGGGCTAGGCCCCAACCCCCGACGCATCCCATACGACTATGTCACATGTCCCTAGCCTCTACCCTTTGGCTCACACAGTTATGACTTGTGTCCAACTCTTAGCGTATATCACAAGACCACATCCCATGTGACCCGATACTTTGACACTTGGTGCATATTGTAAGCAGTTAGCTTCCGGTTCCGTGGGATATTTTCCATATGACAAGACTTCCAGTTGTGTTGGCGCGGAGGTTAAGGGTTAGCCCCAGTCGGTCGAGCTAGCCCACCGAACAGGAAGATAAACATAGGCTGAGATATGAGGGGCTAATCAACCAATTTGGTGAGCGTGTATACTAGCCCGAGGTCCTATAGATGCACCACACGACCAGGAGTAGAGCAGTTAGGGGCCAGTGCACCATGGCTTAGCCGGAGGCCACATGGAGCACACCATGTGACCAAGATCCTGCATAAAAGGGGTTGTGCCCTGAATATTTGAAAAAATATGGGGTTTATACCATATTATAATATTTTACACTAATTTTTGGAGCAGGTTTATGGGATTTTGATTATTTTTGGGGAATATTGGGCCCTTTTTGAGGCCAGATCTTGGGTGGAAGTTGGGAGATTGTTACCAACTTCAGGCCTATAAAAACCAGAGGTTATTGGAGCCATGAGGGAGGTTCAGAACATGTTTATGCTGAATATTTTCCAAGCCAAAGCCATTTTTATGCAGGGAAGCCATTAAGGAGAGCACCTTTATAGGCCATTTCTGGGAGCTACGTTCATCTGATTTCAGTGTCGTCAGTTTTGTTGGGTTCCATAGATATAGTAGAACAAGAACAGATTAGTTTGTAATCCTTTTGACACCGTTGTGATGTACTTTTAAAGATTTTAACAGAAATAAGAAAGCCTCACCAACTGAGACAAAGGCTCAGAGACATAGGCGAGATTGCCGAACTCCGTTATCAACTTATCTTGTTATGGTTTGTTGTTATTCATGCTTATGTTCAGATCTGTATTTTGTTTAATGGATTTCATGTTTCATTCATAATTATCCATCTTTCATCAGTTTCCTAAATGGTTAATTAACACATGCAAAATAACTTAGCCATTTTCATTAAAAAAATCCTTTTTGGATCATCGGAATATCCCCAACATGGCTTATTCATGATGATGCAGATGTGATCTTATCATATCACACAACGATTTCTTGACATGTATGGACCTGGATTAACTGAGTTCACGTTGAGATTTGTATTGCTATGTCCAAATAGTAGAGTCGCCCCTTCAAAAATGATTTTCCTTGATACAACAATGTCTGCATTCATAGAGGGCCTCCGGGATGATGAATCAGCTCTAAGGAGCTTGTGTTTAATTTCCTCTCACCACCTTCCACCAAATCATTCTGTAAGCAAGGTGAAATGGCATATCAGTGACAACAATTTTCTTCAAATGGATGAACATTTATTTACCTTTACTAATGAACCTTGCAGAATGACAATCTCTCGTTCAAGCTCACCACAATACTTGTCCCAAAAAAAATTGTTTCGTTTTCTAGGAAAATTCACCCTAGTCTCATCGATTTACCTTCAAATATGCATATACAGTGATTGAATGATAAATGGTGGCTATGAGTTTATTTCATTATTTTTTTGCTCGATCTACCTCCAAAGTAAATCATTACAAATTATTTTTTCCAAGTGTCAGCTCAAAACTATATGCTTGATTGTTCTTTCACTAAATTTTCCTCCTAACCAAATCGTTGTGTATGTTGGGATGGGTTTTCTTCCTATACACAATAATTTTAGCCAAATCGTTATGCTCATAGGTTCATCTGTCTCTGAAATACAATGATTTCATTCCTTGTTGGCTTGTACATCAATTTCGAGACAACTAGTGATCGGGTAGTGGCTAGCAGTTGCATGGAGAACATCTCTCCCCCTTAAAAATGCACGAATGCTTCCTTCTCATGCATTTCTCCTTGTTTTTCACCTTCTTGCTTCACATTTTTCTTCACCATATTGCTACTCTATAGGCCAAGAAAATGATTCCTTAGCATTCAATCCTTTGACTATTAGTGGTTTTCTCTTTATAGTCCCAAATATGTGGTAGCAATGTTCTCATTGTTCATCATAGAGTTACCATAGATAAAATTGGTTTGGGTCTTCTTAAGGATAAATTGATTTTGGTTCAATTTTGGAGACCTCACACATCATAATGGATAACGCACGAATTACCATTTGCAATGAAATCTCTTCTTGTAGAATATGGTGGAAGGTTGGCAAGATGGTAAGGAGGCATTGCAGTGCTATCTCTCTTGCCATTTTTATGTGAGTCTAAAAATGGAGGTCCAAGTCATCCTTGATGAGTTATAGTAAGCTATATTATAAATGTATTGTTTTCATGGTCATTTACGAGTTATAGGAACCATTCTTGTTGGGTTTGGTTATGTTATTTCTAGTATTGCTCAAGGATGGTGGTGTATAGACCAAAACACATGCTTCCATATTACTACATTTATCCTATAAGGAATTTTGAAATGTAGATATTGAAATAGCTTTATAAGGATTGTTTTACATATTTAGAAAAAATATTTCCCAATAGTGTGGAAGAGAACTATGAACTTGGAGAAAAGCAACCCATATTTTTCATTGGAAAAATGAACGCAGGGAAAATGTAAGGGTTTATATGTTGGTAGTAGCAAATAATTTTTTCTAAACCGTCCTTAATGTTATGTCAAATGGGTAGCAAGATGTAGAAGAATGGTTTGTGTGGTTGTGTCTTGTTTTCCTTTGAGTCTAATTGGAGGGGTGGCATTGTTATTAAGGGTACATGTAACTAACATAACTACACAAGAAAGAGAACTATTATTTTCCTTTCTATAAGAAAGCATATCAAGGAGCCTAACTAGGGGAGGGAGAAGTTAAAAATGGAATTGATGATGTCAAGAAGAATGTCAATGTTTGTATACGAGAATAAGTTAAAGCTATAATGGAGTAGAAGATAAATGTATAGTGGAGAGGGTGATTAGACTATAGATATGGGTTCATCTTTAGAAGAACCATTTATTGTTAAGGACAATATTCATTGTTCTCTTCAAATGCCAAATTTTGAGCTTATGAGAATACATCTTACTGCTAATATGGTCTTCTATCTATAACATAATCATATCTTTTAATGGGATCTTCTAATCGCTGAGAAGAACTGTCGAATTGTAAAAGAGTCGTCCCACCCTAATTTGACCTTCTCGGAAACTGGGTGTTTATAGGGTTCTCGTCTTGAATAATATTGATATTCTGCCTGGTTAATATATTTTCTCTTATGATTTGGATGTCGATAGGGATTTCTTATAACATTACTTTCTCTTATCATACTTACAACATTTTCTTCTTTTAATTTTGATATATGATTTTCTTCATGTGTCGATGTTGCTTTGTTAATGGCTGAATTTTGTTTAGTAAGTATATTTGGAGCTTCCATCGTTTGTGCTTTGGCATTCGACGTTATCTCTTTTTTAGTTGATTTTTCATCTTCTTGAGTAGTAGTTTCTTCATTACCTGATTTGTTGATATCTTTAATGTCTAGATTTTCAAGTTTCTCTTCTTTCAACTTTTTGATTTGTTCTAGTAGCTCCTGATTAAGGTTCTTCAAATGAGAATTTTCTTCTTCTTTATATGAGAGTTTCTTCTTCAATTCCTTTTCGAGATCCTCATTTTCATGTTCCAACTTCGAATCACATTGGTTTTTTTCCTTGATTTCTTGATCTGTGTAAGTAGTTTTTGACTGTGGTCTTTTAAGCGAGAAATTTCTTCGTTTTTTCTGCAATAACTTCGTCAATTTCTTTTTTCATCCTTTCCATTGCGTTTTTATTTTCTTAACGTATTATTTCTGAGATATCGTTAAAGTCTTATGGTTTTACGAAATCTGGCTTTGAGGTAGTGTCCTGTAATGTTATCATCTTCTCCTTATAGGGGAATGTTACAAACTTTTTTTCCATGTTTAAGATGAAGGTACCTAGATTTTTAAACTAGGGTAGCTCGATAATGATGTTGATTTCTTCTTTATACATAGTTGTAACATAAAATTAAGATATATATTCATATTCATCGATTTTCACTTGTAGCTCAATTTGAAAAATATATTTATTTTCAATTATGTTTGGCTCTGGAATTAATAATTGATTTTCCAAATCAATATTAATGTAATTTTCATTATAGTCCAAGTTGATATTGATGTTAACCTATCTTCCTTGAATACTCCCCTTTAATGTAGAAAAACCGTAACATACGATTGAACAACCTTCATAAAAAAATCTTCCTTCCTTCATTTTATTAGAATCCATTTTGGCTTCCATTGATATTTATGATAAATAATTTCTTAAATATGAAACTTATAAACTCCTTTTTTCCTTTAAGGATTAAATAATACTTTTATAAAAATTCTTCAATGTTTTCTTTGAAAATAAAATTGAGTAACCCTTCTTATAACCTTGGAGTTCCAATTAAATAACCACTTTAATAATGTTTGAGTTGCTTTACTTCTAAGTACCTTGTACCTTCCTTTTATAATTCTTTCTTTTCACCTCAAATATCTCCTCTTTATATATATATATATATATATATATATATATATATATATATATATATATATATATATATATATATATATCCTTTTTTTAACTTAGAATTGACCATTTTATAAAAGTACCTTAAAACAAATAGAATATTCCTTTTTTTTAACCTTTTAACTTTGTATTTTAATGAAAGTACTTTAATGTATTTTATACACTTCATAGATATGCAACAACTAATGTATTAATGTATATAAAATTAATACAAAATGAGACGAACAAAGTTCACTCACATAAGAATTATCCAAAATACTTGGAATATAACATAATAATCCATGTAGGAATAATGTATAAAATATGAATAGATAATATGATATACAATTGAGAATGAGGGATTATATACCCACGTAGGGGTGCCCTTAACCAATGTTAATAGATGAATACTGAATGGCCAAAGGCTATATTTCTGGTCAAAGACCCAGAAAAATCAGAGAAACTATGAATGAAGTGTGGTTGGCCAAAACTAAATCAAAGAAGCTTTGAAATTTTTTGTGTGGCTAAAAGTTGATTCAAACAAAGTCTGAAAAGAGAGTGGCCATAGGCCAGGATCAGAAAAATGAAGCTCTATTACCACTATGATGAACCTATTGGTTCACTATGTAAACATCCAATATAAATAGGACAGTACGCAATAATCCATTTAGGGATAGTAAATATATTTAATAAGAATTATATAAGAATGAATAAGATGATATTACAATGAGGATGAGGGATTATATATATATATATATATATATACCCACACATGGGTTCTCTTTCATAAGGGACGTGACCTTTCATACGTCATGTCTCTTCATAATTAATTATTAATCATTAGTTATTTATATTATTAACTATTACTTATTTATATGTATTTTTATGTTCATAACAGTAAGAAAATGATCATCATCATCATCATCCAAAATAAAATAATAAATCAAAATTTGTAAGCTCATTCATTTTGACAGTCAGAATAAAAATGTTTCAAACTAAGAACAGGAGGATCATCATCATCATCAAAAGTAAAATAATAAATCAAAATTTCAAAGCTCAACGATTTCGACAATCATAATAAAAATGTTTTAAAATAAGAAAAGCATCATCATATTTGTCGCATTTTAATCATCACCATCTCTTCATTTTTTCCCTCTCATCATCTCCATCGTTGATCACCATCTCGTAATATTCGCTGACACCGTCATCATCGACAATAGCCACTGTCGTCATCATCGTCATTTTCATGTTTGTCAAATGTTATTCATTATCACCACCACTATTATCATTGTTGAAACCATCGTCTCCGCTGTTGACACCATCATCTTCGTCGTCACCGCCACCACCATCTTCGTCGAATGAGATTCACATCTCTCAATCAATTTTATGTATAATATTAACAAATGGTATGTCAACATATATAATTTAATTTTGTGTCCTTGTCTTTTATTTTTTTCTATAATTGAATTTGTTCATGCTAATTGTTATTTGTGGTTTAATTTTTTTTTGATATTGGATAGGTTAAGCATCTACATGTAAATTAAACTCACTAAGATCCATCTAAACATAGTTTAAGTATTTATAAGAACTGGACATAGGCACCAATACTCATTTAGAGTCAATAAAATACATTATTTCCCAACACATAGGCCCAATATTGTCAATTGATGATGCTCACACCACCTCAACAAACACTTTTTTGAACCTTCTAACACAAGGCCATTACTAGCATATTTTGGTACCATAACAAATTCTTAGTTGGTAACTATTATGTTTCATTCCACAATAATATGGTCATAAGTGGTAAGAGATCTAATATTCTATATATAAATACTTGGAAGCAAGAAGTTATGTTATATTATACATTGTAACACTATTTTTTTAATGTGAGGCCATCTTATTTCAGGGCCTCAAAACAAAACAATCAATATTTCTTACTGAAATAACTTCAAATTAGTTCATACAATTTATTTCATGATTTTCTTCTACCAGGAATAAACAACAGTAACATAATAACAACGACATCATAATAACAACAACATAATAACAAAAGTATAATGATAACATACCAACTGGTAAAATACATACCTCGACCTGCAGGATGGTTGATTCATCCCCTGGTTCACTTGTTCTTGAGATTTCCCATACTTCTCAACTAAATATTAAACTCCTAGCCAACTAGGAACAACCTTTCTGACTCCCTAGCTCCAGGAATCCTTGTGGTTTCCTCACCCTCGAGCCCAAAGTTCCCAACAACAACAATGCCTTGTGAGAGTTCCCAAAACAAATTGTTCTTCCAATTTCCTCGTTTCTTTCAAAATTTCTTCCTCCTTCTTATTCCCCAAATTTTCCCCAAAAAACATAGATCCCCCTTCCAAGTCCTCCCCCTCTTCCTTATCCTCCTCTCTCAAATACCCCTCATTAATTCCCCAACAACTTTATCCCCCCATTAAATCCCCAACAGACTTATCCCCCTATTAATTACTTCACCTACCTTTTAATAATAAAATAATAAAAACACTGATTTAATTTATTTTAATAATTAATTAAATTAAAATTAAAAACTATGATAAATAATTAATCAAATTGAGTTGTTACATACACCAACCCTTTAAGAAACTTCATCCCAAAGTTAGAGTAATTTACAATACAATGGTAATGACACACAATTCATACATCCACATCAGATAAACAACATCATCAATTTAAAACCCTTGTACATACTAGTGTACATGTGCAAAGCATGCATGTGTAGCTAGCACATACAAGACTCACACATGTACTAATGACAATAATTATCACACCTAAAGTAATTCTTGTATTTGTCCAATCCAATCAACAAGACCATTCATTTCATAAAATATAATAAACCATTTAAAATGTTCGCAAAAATCTCGCAATTATAATAATTTATCACAAGCAACATTCACTTAGATAATTGTAGTTCAGTCAAGTAATTATAAATATACATATATACATATTTTTCAAAAAGAGGAAATCAGGAATTTCTTTTATAAGGATAAACCCCACACACTCTCAACTACTTCTAGTCATCCTTCCTCCCTAACCTATTTCCATATTCCATCCCTATCCTTCCTCTGTTGGACTATCTTGGAGTGTCAACTATATTTACCTAACTCCAGATAGAACCCATAAGTGGAAGTGTCAACTCTCTTGACCAACCTTCCTCAACAGGAAACTGGAAGTCATCATCACAGGTTTAGGGGAGTGTGAACTAACACCGTCCTCCCATGACTCTAGGTTTCATAGGATACATGGTGAGAAATGCCTCCACTCCTTCTAATAGAACCAATGTCAACACCCTACCATGGACCATACAGTGGCACTGTGTTGCTATGAATTTTGTCATCGTTTATTCAGTTTTAGGCAGTCTCATCACCTAAAAAAGATTCACTTGTCCACATATCATAGTAATGCATTTGAACCCATAAAATTTCACATACAAAATTCATGCCATATTGTTTCCTGGTCGATGTTCATGACATCAACCCTTTATCATCATTATTCTTTGGTTATTTCACAGCCTATTAACCTGCAGATTAGTCTATAACAAAAACCCATACATATCCATGCATTATCATCATGTAAATGCATTTAATCATAATCTCAATTTGGTATCCACATACCAACAACTTTAAATGTCAAAGTTTCCAAGTTAGAAATAGATTGCATAATATCCATCATAATTCAAATAACGCTAAACATTCATATAATTGACATTCACATAGGTTCATATGTCTTAAAAGTTCAAGTGTGTCTTTAATAGTTTCACAGTGAATATAAAATAAATATGATTAGGCCTTAATTAATTCTAGTTGTCTAAGTCAAAAGATGGCATTACATACACCCAACCTTTAGGAAAACATATTCTTGAGGTGGTAAAAAAGTGAGGGATGATCTCATCGTAAGGTCTCTGCATCCTCCCAAGTAGCAGATCCTGGGATATACTTGTACCACTGGACCTTAACTTGGTCTACCAAACAGTTCCTGATCCGTTAGACCCTATGGTCCAATATGCATAACGGTTTGATCGTGAAGGTTCCTGTGTTCGATACCTGTAATACCTTCCAATTTTGTTTATGAGATTCGTCAACAACATAATGACGTAGAACATATACATGAAAAAAATTATGAGTTTTACACAAGTGGGGTGGAAGTACGAGATGATAGGCAATAGGTCCAATTCTCTCTTGGATTTTAAACGGTCCTATAAACCAAGGCGACAACTTTGTCCCCCTCCCAAACCGAATGGTACTCTTATTAGGCCTGATATGAATAAAAAATTGATCTCCCACTTTGTATATTCACTCAGTCCTATGTGCATCAACACAAATTTTATGTCTATACTATGCTTCCTTTGGTCGTTGCGTAATCTGAATCACCTGTTCCTTCATTTGTTGAATCAATTCTCATCCAACTGTCACTCAATCTTCTCACCTTTCCCAACTCAACGGTGTCCTGCATGGCCTTCCATATAGATCTTCATAGGGTGGCATTCCAATGGAGCTATGGAAACTGTTATTGTAGGAGAAATCTACCAAAGGTAGGTACTTCTCCCAATGGGTTTGATTATCCATAACATACATCCTAAGCATGTCTTCCATAACCTGATTAACTCTCTCAGTTTTCCCATCTGTTTCGGGATGATATCTTATGCTTAAGTTCAACTGAGTTCCCAACGCTGACTGCAAACTTGTCCAAAATCTATATGTGAATCGGGAGTCCCTATATAAAATGATCTTCTTGGGTAACCCATGTAGATGGATGACCTCAAATATAAACATGCATGCCACATTAGTGACATCATAAGTGTCTCTGACCAGAATAAAATGAGTACTCTTGGTTAATTTATCAACTATCACTAGAATGACATTGTGTTTGTGCGATGTGAGTGGCAATCCCACAACAAAATCCATATAAATGACTTCCCACTTGGACATAGGAACATCATGAAGTTGTAGGAGACATGTCAGGTGGTGGTGGTCAGCCTTCAGTTTTTGACACTCTAGGCACTTGGCGATGAAATGGACTACATCACGCTTCATGCCTACCCAAAATAAAATCTTCTTCATGTCAACATACATTTTCTTCACACCCGAATGTGCACAATAAATTTCTCTATGGGATTCCTTGAGTATGATGCTTTGAATATTCCCACCTTCGAGGATGTACATCCTTCCTTGATATATTAACAATCCATCTTCTTCAAGGATATATCCTTCATACATGGGTTCTAACTGCCTCCCACTATGCAGGGTTGAAGTAACCTTTAAATACCAACTATCTCCAAGGAGTTGCCCCAACACTCGCTCCCTCAGATTAACTTTTAAGGGTACCAAGGAGAATGTGGTCATAGACGCCCTAAGTAGGAGACACATGTCTTCTCACAAGAGAAACCCATAGCATCTCACTAGAAAAATATCTCCAAGAACATCTAAGACATATCTCTCTTTTCTTATCTTCACCTAGAGTTTCATCATAAGACCTAAAATCTTGCTCCCTACAAGAGGTCTCCAAGACAAAACAATAGGCCAGGCCTTAAATATAGGCCACCGGCTGCCATCCCCTCGCCATTAAGGATGGGGGAAAGCTGGTTCAGCCAGGCTGATGAGCCAAGACTTCTCGCGCACATGATGGGAACAGAACCACAGAGCACTCAATGAACTACCTTAATGGTGGATCTAGTCACTTTACTCTTCATGAATTTACTCGATTTCGGTGAGGGAGAGGCTCATTTGGAGCTGAAGATGCAGCCTTGGTGCATCCTTGAGCTCTGGTGTGACTGGAATGGTCTAACTATCGCCAGAGCCATTGCTTGGCACCTCCAAATGCCAAGGGAACGAGGCAAGCCCCGCAGGGGGGCTGCTTGGTATGCTTCGGCCGCACGCAGGAAGAGACAAAAAAACTTCAAGTGGGCACTGTCCATGGCAAGGACACAACTTGTTCGAAATCATAGAAGACCTGAGTCGCCTCCTATGGCCTATATTGAAGATATTATCCCRAACAAACCCACTCAAGTCCCCCCAGCACACCTGCTCTTCACAACCCCAGACAATTGGAACCCGTCGACATGTTTTACTAGGGAAAATATCCAACGGGTCGTCAAGGAACATCACAAATCCAACACAGGAGAAGTCCAATTGGACGATTTCCCACCCTGTTATATCGTAGAAGAAATTCCGGTAGAAATGGATGAAAAACCGACTGCAGGAGTAGTCGATATCCCTCCAACAGAAGCCCTAGAATGAAAAGATGCAGTCGAGGCCGAGGCAATTGGTATGGAAGGCGAGGCGTTAGAGGCTAGTTTGGATAGGGAGGGTGGCACCACTCCTATGCCACGTCCTATGTCTATCATGCAGGAGGAAGGGTGTGGCCACCTGGCACTCCTCCACTTGAACCACCTGAAGTTAATATTTGAACTACAGAGCTTGGTGGAGGACCTAATCCACCAAACCAATCTAGTAAGCCAACGATTAGACCTGTTCTACGAGGCCTACTCCAATACACCGCTATAAAAGTGTTGCTCGACGTGTGCACAGACCTTCGTGCTGACAGCCACTGAGGATTGTGAGGGCGACGTGGATGAAGGCGAGGCCACCGGGGAAAATGTCACAATTAATAATTTCAGTATTTTTCTCTGTTTTCCTCAGACTAGGTAGGGATAAATGCCATTATTTTGTAACTCTAAGACTCAAAGCTTGTTCTCAGACTAATGGCTTCCAGTTGTCTTGGTTTCCTTCGGGCAAGACATATGGCAGCCAATCTACCTCCCTCATGGATTGCATAGATAGCCATTTGTCTCGGTTTCCACTTACACGGCAAGAAAGATGGCAGACATGGTGTTTATGGTTTCACCTTTTTTTGGAAAGTTAATACAACAGGCTCTGCTCTTTTTTACTTAAAAAAAAAAGATTTAAAATATCAAAAAACAAGCTAAAAAGGGAGGGAGGGAGGTGCTACTGGTAGCACAACTTTTCAAAACGAGGTAAAAATTATGATCTCCCCAAAAAATGAGAATTATGCAGATTTCTCGTTAAGTTGGTATCTATGTTTGATTCCACAACATAGTCTTTTCTCTAGAGGTTGTAGGATTCTTTTTCTTTTTCATCTCCAATATTAGGAAAAATGGAACTATTTCACCCATCACCAATAGTGATTCCTTGAAGCTTATACAGAGTTCCAATATGAACTCCCTTTAACAACACCATTGCTCCTTGAACCATCCTACAAGTTTCTTTCTTAAACATTGTTTTTACCCCTACATTGTCCATTTTTCTCACATAAATCAAATTTATGGCCAATCCTAGGATGTGTAGAACACCATGGAATGTTCTAATCCTTCCATCCATGAGATTCAACTTGACTTTTCCTCCTCCTACGATTTTGGTTGTCAAGTCATCACCTAGGAAAACATCACCTCCATCATACCTTTCATGTTCGCAGAACCACTCCTTGTGAGGATTCAAATTAAAGGATGCACTTGAGTCAACCAACCATGCCTCATGATCTACATGTGTGCTTGAAGAATCCAACTACACATTCCCTCCTTCTTTTTTCGATGTTTTATTTGACTTTGGTTATAGTGACTATTTTATTTTTTAATGACTGAGTTAGTTTTGAGAAACAATAATTGATGTACATTACAGAGTATATTTCAATGAATAGATATGGTACGACGATCATGGAGATAAAATTGTATTTATACATATAATACTAGAAGGTGGGTTGTGTACATAAACTTGCATTTATCTAGATTGATGGTGCAATAAATAAACATCTCTTCAAAAAATCGGCAGAACAATAAATTTTGCATAGATTGAGGGTAGAGGGTACATAAATAAACATCTATTGAAAAAATCAGACAGAAAATAAATTTGGTAGGTTGATTGATAGTACCATAACATACGGTGAAAGAAGCTTTTGCTTTTGTAGAAGGTGCATCATCAAATCCCTTCCCTCTCTCAACACTTTTGGATCTACATTGCTTCTTGTAGTTCCCTTGTTTTCCACATCTCTAGCATACCTTTACAAACTTTCCAGGATATTTAGA
>ML791772.1:168249-178731 GCA_009831015.1 Picea engelmannii | reverse complement strand
TCTGAGTGTATTCTTGCATCCATATTGTTCTGTTCCTGCGATCTCAGTGTAAAAATCTCTTTGGTGGGTAGTCATATATATGTAGTATGCTAATACAAATCATAAATGTGACTATAGCGTAAGAATTTAGAGGGGGAAATTGCATCAGGTTTACTTGTGATTTGTTGTCAACAAATTCATTCCCTAGTAAAATGAAATCGATTTTCATCTAGACATTGTCATAGTAATGTGAGAATAGAGTATTGGATTGTATGTTGTCCTTCTGGTTATAAATATTGGCATAGGTTGTATAAATGAATGGTTGAACATAAGTAGAGGATAAAAGGGTTAATGATCACCATTGATATATTTCTATTGATATTATGTCACCAGATTAAAGAGACAGAGGTGCATCTGAAACGGGTTTTTTTTTCTTTCATATATGTATGAAAGGTAAAAATTTATGTCACCTGCACCATATTTGTTATTAATGTTTCCAAAGTAATGTATTGTAGTTTTTCTCATCAATATCATAGCCTATGAATGGTTTTATGCTATTACCTTATGCTCATAAAGGATTTCCATATGTAGAGAATTGAATGGAGAAAGCAAATCGACAAGTAGGGGTGAAAGAGAATTAATGCAAGGTCAAAGTGTAATGTTACAATGTCACTCAAATGTGAGAAGAAAGAATGTTTTCGAAAATCAAAGCAAGTGAGGGAGGATGGAAAGCACATTAATACTGAAAATAAAGATTTAATTGTCAAGCAAGTTCCATGCCCAAAAAAGGATGAAGAAAACATGGTGATGAACTATACCCCCATCTAGATAACAAGTGTGAGGAAAACACAATTTCCTACTAAATATGAACACAAGTCATGCTCAATAATCAAAGTACTAAACTTAGCAAGTAAGAGTAAGGAAATGAACATCAAGGTGGTGAGAATGATTTTCCTAAATCATTTGGAAAGTTTTAGGTAAGTGAGAATAATAAATTGTAATTTATCAATTTTTATTGAATCTTATTTTCACAAATCAATTGAAATGTCAATATGAGGATAAGACAAAGTTGTAAAAACTTAAGAGTCATTTAGGGTTCCTTGTAACACCCCATTTATAATCTTTAGGAATTGTAATGTAATTGTACATATATGTTATATAGGTTGGTGAGTTGGATTGTATGGTCGAGGGCCAGTCTATGTATATTGTATATCCAATTTATTAATAAAAACACATCGTTGGTTGATATATGAGAGGGGCGATAACATTGGGGGGCTTCAATCCATGAGAGAGAAATGTCTTATTCCATTGGTAAACCCAATTTGATCGTCAATTGACTCAACTATCTAGTCAACTGGCTTGACTGTCTAGTCAACTGGCTTGATTTCCTAGTCAAAGGTATTTGTCGTCAACTAACTTATCTCAGTGGTCAACCAAAGTCTAAACTGGTATCATTTGAAATTAAAATCTATATGAGAGAGGGGCATAAGGGGGTCCAGAGGGGTGTCAGGGGGCCTGGAGGGGCCAAAATATGATATATATAATTTTATTGTAAACCCAGGTTTGTTTACCTTAAAGTATGCTAAAGGAAATATCATTATGGGGATGTGTGGCAAGGAGCTAGGTGGAGTTCCTTGGGTGCCAAGTGGAAAGTTCAACACATCCATATTCATTCCTTGGGTTTGGGGAGTTTGATGATCATTCTACATACACATTGCTTTTCACATTTTTCACTCTCTGGTCATGCAAGGAGTTCACCATTAACATGTACCAAATTATACTATCACGCCTATGATGTAAGGCTAGGGATTCTTGTCACATATATACGATATGAAATTTCTTGTAGGCATGAGGATGGGATTATTTTGATTGATACTTCACGGATAGATGGATTTTATGGAGCCCCTATCGTTGAGATTTCTATACAGACTGCAATGGATCCCTAGAGGGGGTTAGAATTTCTTAAGGGACTACACGGAGAAGAAAGGGATTCCATCTTGGGGTGGTGCAGGCTGGGGAAGAGAGTGAGGTGGTGGAAAAGGTTGTAGGAGTTTGTATATTGTTATTTGTTGGGTATTGGTCTGTGTGAGGAAGTTTAGCTAGCCATAGGAGTCATGTATCCTTGTAGACTCATAGCCCCAACTCAGGGGGTGGCTTGCTACTAAGATAACTAGAGAAGCAGAGTCTACGGTTAGGAGGCACATCCTTCATACATAGCCAGTCTGTGACATTTATTCATAAGATAAATGTTATGTTTTTTGTCATTATTGTTTGTGTTATTCTATGTAATTTATTGTTAAAGATGTTATGATTGTTAATAAATTACATGTTATTATAATTTTATGTTGTTACCTGTGAATTGYATGAGATTGTTTGTCATATTGCATACATATTTCATTACATTAGTAGGACATAACATATTACATTTTATTATAAGAGTTTTTAATTATGAAAATGTGAGACGGATTGAATAAAATTTTAAAAATCACAACATGTCTAGAGAAAGAATGGTAGTAGCGTGACTCAACATGGATTTGGGTACATCAAATATTGGTATCAGAGAAAAGGTTTCCACATTGGACCTACATGGGCCAGGTGCTTGAAGTTACAGAGCATAGATATAGTTTTTGGAGTATGCCAGCAAGTTATTTGAGAAAATTTCTTGCATGAAATTGGGTGAAAATGAACCAAACAATCCCCATTTCTGTGGGAAATCTATGGAAAAAAAATGATTCAGGCATGCCAAATGATATGTTGCATTTGTCTACCAGTTCAAATTCCTCATTGAATTTTCTTTGCAGTTGACTGATGTGTTTCTTTGGTCAACCCAACCCGATAACCGACTGGATCAACTGCCTAGACGACTTGTCTTTGCAGTCAATTGATGTGTTTATTTGGTTGAAATAACTCGACATTCAACTAGCTCGACTGCCTAATCAACTTGTCTTTGCAGTTGATTGATGTGTTTCTTTGGTTGACCTGACCTGACGGTTGATCGAATTGACTACCTACTTGACTTGTCTTTGCAGACAACTAACGTGTTTCTTTGGTTGACCCAACTCAACAGTCGATCAACACGACTGCCTATTTGACTGACATATTCCATTGATCGACTAGCTCGAATGCCTAGTCAACTGACATATTATAGTGGTTGACTACCTTGCTTAGTCGACTACTTGGCCCAATGGACTAGTTGACTCGACCCTTCAACAAGTATAATTATTAGAAATATGGTCTAGAGGAGAACATTTCTAAGGTTTCAAGAGATGGAATACTGCATAATTTTTCTTCAAAGATTGATATGAGAACCATGTCGACAAAGATCCGCTTTTATACAAAAAAAATGTATGGAGCCAAAAACTTGTTTTGGCCATAATAAGAGCAAACCTGATCATATTTAGGTGAAATTTTGGGGTTTGTGATGTGAGATTTCAACAAAGTGGGATTTGGGAAATTATGCCTATGGACTTAAGGGAAATTATGCCTATGGACTTTTCGGTTTCTATTTTTAAGTTGCGTATGATTTTTTACTCTAGTTTCGATAGAGTTGAATGTTACACTATTCAATGCACATGTTAGGAATGTAGATTTTTTCTCACTAAAATAAAAGTTCATCATTTTTTCCAACACACACACACACACACACACACACACACACCTATGTGTATTTGTGTGCATGCAGGCATGCCACCAATATGAACTTATATTGTATTTTCCATACTACTAGGGTAAAGTCAACTTGACTTCTTCCTTTCTCTTCCTTATTCTCATTACCCTCAATCTTCGAGCTTCAACTTCACACTTAAAGCAGTCTAGATTCTTTTTTATTTGCATGAACATATTGTGACACCATTATTCTTTCCATTTCTTTTCCCAACTCTTCATCTTCCTCTTTTTCTTTTGCATGCAACAAATTTAAGTTTTCATGCACCAATTTCTTTTGTACATGTCAAAATCCTTACAGTTCCAAATCTACTTCATATCTTAAAGACACTTATCATTCATAATATTTTGCATAAAATCTATCAAACTTATCTATATTGTTCAACATTAAGTTTTTATAAACACCATTACAATTTCATGAAGAGAGATGAGAAAAAATTAGATGGAAATACTCATAACAAGAAAGCATAGAAAAACTACATTAAAATCTTAGAGATCAATCTTTACATTTTCATTGGGATTTAAGATATATCACCAAATCATTTTTTATCTATAGTGTTAAAACCAATAACTTGTTCTCCTATGTAACATATCAATTTTTATTCATATCATTTATGGGAATTGAATCTTGGTGAGGAGAATAACAATCATTCATTGTAACCATCCAAGTTAAACTCATTTAACTGATCAAATAAATCACAAACTAAATCCATTGACAAATGAAGTTTTTAGCTTCCTTACAACCATCCAAACTAAACCCAATTAACTCATCAAATACATCAGAAACTAAATCCCATGGACAAGTGAAATTTTTCTCTTCACTTCAATGTGATTAATTGCAATTATAAGCAATATGTGTCCATGATCTCCAATAGAAGGTTATGCAGCTTCTCAGGCTCAAAGAAGAATGGACTATGGTCTGAGTCCTGTAAACCCTTCTCTGGTGGTGAACTGGCTATGAACTCTTCTTGTTTGGCAAGAGAGAGCACGTTATCTTTAATAGTTTTGACATAAACTCTTGGAACAACACCATAGCGCTCTTCTGTGGTCTCCACACTCATGTTCATTATTGCCATGCTTGGTAATGATCGGAGTAACAGAGAAGCCAAAGTGACATCTTGTCAACATTAAATTATATTGAGTAATGCTCCTTCTAAAAGATTAATCTATAAATAATCAATGGTTATTAATGCACTTACCAATGTTGAGGTTGTATAGTAGAAGTAATCCTTCTGAAACTTTTTAGGCACGAGTGCAGATGTAAGAGGTTCTCCAATGCCATTACCAAAGTTATATTCAATTTTTTCAAGAATATGTTTGTTCAGCTCGATCTGCAGAGGCAATCAATCACTCTCAATTATATCTATATTTATATTTTATTAAGTATATCTATGTGAGAGCTAAAATCCTTACAATCTCGTTTTCCCGTTGCATGGATTCTCCACCCCAAAACATAAGAGCACAGACATACACTGCTACCGCAATGAGATGCCGGAAATTTTCAGATTCACGGGCTAAGCTAACGCCTCCCATGCTGTGTCTCACTAACACTATCTGAGTTTTTCATAGCAATTAAAAAGTTTTTTCAGGCAAAGAGAAGATGGAAATGTAAAGCGACACTGTGACTATAAAAAATTAAATTAACAAAGGCCCAAAATACTTGTGTGCTCTTAGGACTTTCAATTTCAGCGTGTTCTCTATACTTTCAATTTTAGTTGTTGTGTGTTATGCTCTCCGTATCATATAGAATCGAAAAGAACATTCAAATGAAACTCACTCAGATCCATCTAAACGATCATGTAATCTCCCCAAACTACATAAATGATCATTGAAAACATTAATATAGATTCAACCATACAGTATCAATGTATAACAGGAAATGCAGGGACCTTTTGTGTCTGTGGGAACTAGGCCAGGAAATGCATGAGAGGCTGATTGTATTCCTCAAATGAATTGATGGAATAAGCAGCAGCCAGATTTGTACCAGCACTCATCAGATCGATGGCTGACACCTTGTGACCATCTTTCTCAAGAAGATCCACAATCTTATACCAGCACCATGCTCCATGCATAGCTCCATGAACCAATACAAAATGTACTGCTCTTTCTGTATTCTTTTTACAATCCATGTGTTTCAGTTTCTATCAGCTAACCATCCAGTTCACAAACTATCCTTAAAACTCTTGTATGCTATGGCTCTTGAATTTCGTGCTACCCATCCACTTCACAAACTATCCCCAGAACGCTTCTATGTTAGGACTCCTTAAATTCTCTCGTCTTTTATTTTTAAAATCTTTTCCATTCTCTTTTCAATCATTGATGTGGGCCGCTTATATTCTAAAGCCATTTCTCTAGAGTAATAAAATCCAGAAATGAAAGATTATGTGGGTCGAATAAATTCTAAAGCCATTTCTCCACAGTAATAAAATCCAGAAATGAAAAATTCTACAGCTATCACTGAGCATGACGTTAGTCGAATCCTATTCTAAAGCCAATTACAGGAATATATCTCTTCTAGATCCATAGTGATCATACAAATAAAAATGGTTTCTGAGATGACACCCGAAAAGTAATGACGGGGAGCAACAGTGCAATGGATTTAATCCAGAAGGAGGAGTACACTAAATAATAATGTGAAAGATAGCACGTTGATAGTAGTAGAAGTTTATATCAGTATAGATTCATTTTAACTTCTATTCTAAAAAGTTTCAGAAAATCTTTTTATGTATAAACTCTTCTTCTTTAATCTTTTTTAGATAGAGCAAAAGTTAGAGTTAGAGTAGACATATACAATTTTCATTTACTTATTTTTTTTTAATTATTATTTAAGATGTCAGCTTTTCTTTTAATTTAGACAAGGAGGAAACACATATTCTTAATTATTAGGCTCACTCAAAATATATAAACACCTAAATTTCTATCAAATTTTTTAAACTTTAACTTTATGAGAAAATATTCCATTTTAAATAATTGTTATCCTGCCTCAAAGAATTGTTATTTTTAAAGAATGTTATTCTCCCGATAAAACTTTAACCAGGAAAAAAAATCAATCAACAGTTACTTTGTTCACACAGCTTTGAAATAATAATTTGAAACTTTGTTTTTACTTGTTACTTCAAAATTTTCTATGAAGAATTTGTGTGGTGGATAAAGAGCTTTGAAATAACAGTTTGGAATCTTAATTTTATGAGAAAGCATTCCATTTTAAATAATTTTAATCCTGCCTCATAAAATTGTTATTTTTAAAGAATGTTCTCTCTGGATAAAGGCTTTAACGAGGAAAAAAAATCATTATTTTGTCCACATAACTTTGAAATAATAATTTGAACTTTGTTACTTCAATTTTATAGGAAGAATTTGCTTGATGGATAAAGACCTTTGAAATAATAGTTTGGAATCTTTTTTTACACACTATCCGTGAAGTTACAACTCAAATTTATTGTATGAAAATTAAAATAGAAATGAGTAAATTAATAAGTGTATTAATTCAAATTTTATAGTCTCATTTTGGTCATCACTAATGAGCCGGATGTGGTCAACTACATGGTTGATTGTGCCTGTTCTCCTGGGATTGGGCTCTGTGAGGAGGTCCTGGTAATAAGAAACAAGCTCTCGTTCGATGTCCTCCGGAATCTCTATTCGAGAACTATCAATTACTTTCAATGAAATGATTCTATTGTGCATTCGGTGTTGAATGGTAGATCTATGGAAAAATGCAGTATTTCGCTCTCCTTCTTTCAGCCAGGAAAATCTGGATTTATGTTTCGAGAGAGTTTCCTCTTGTTGACATCGCTCTTCAATTTGAGCTTTAAGTTCAACTTCTCTTTGTGTTCCTTCCTCAGAGCGGACTTCGTTGATCATTTTCTGTTGAAGCTGCTCCATTTCTTGCTCAAGAGCATCTTTGGTTGTGAAGATATTTCCAAAATTGGTCTTATTCCATTTTTTCAAGTTGAGCTTTAGGTGCTTGATTTTTTTTTTTAAAGTATGTACATTTTTGGGTTGCATGTAATATGCATGCTACTCCACCAGTTTTTTACTGTTTCCACGAAGTCTGGGTGGGAGAGAAAGAATTTTTCAAACCTGAAAGGCCTGTAAGTGGGGCCGCGAGTGCTTTTCCAGAGCAGACTTATGGGCCAATGATCTGATCCAGAGGAGGGTAAAATTGTAGCCATCAAGTCATCTATGGAGGTTTCTATATTATCATAAACAATAAATCGGTCAAGCCAAGAGGTGATTTGATTGGAACCTCCACGTTTGTTATTCCAGGTGAAAATCCCATTGGGGGTTTCTAGATCTAGCAGATTGTTGTCATCAATGAACTCCTTAAAGCGAGTATCTTCTGGCATTAGATTCCTTCGGCCTCCTTTTTTTTCTCTTTTAGTGCTGTGATTAAATTAAAATCTCCCCCCAGTATCCAATATTGATGAGATAGGAGCTTCTTCTACCACTCCAAGTACTCAATCATTTTGCTTTTTTTATCAGGGATTTGGGGGCCATAAACATTCGTGAGATAACCACATATGTTTGTGCCCAAAATATGAAAAGAAGTAGAAAGAGTGTTCAAGGTGGACAAAAAACCATTGAATATGATTTTCGAGGAGTTCCATGCAATAGCCAGACCGCCTGAAGCTCATCTACTACTACCACTTTAGTGCCTTTCCAGAGGCGGGTCATTAAAGCCTCTAGAGTGCTATTAGAACATTTTGTTTCTTGAATCATTAAGACTGTTGGCTTGTCCTGATGGATCATTCTATGCTTAGAAGGGCCATTGATGCCCCTGACATTCCATGAGATGAGCTTCATTATAAACCTAGGGAGTTGGATGGAAAAAAATCCATTAGCTTCTTGATATCCTTTACCAATTTTTTCTTTCGGATCCTTTGGAGGGATGTTTTGAACCCTAGTTTGATACGAGCTCTGGCCTTGTGAAGAGCCTCTTTGAGCAATTGAATTTGCTTGGGTGAGATTGAGTTGAAGGCACGATGTCTGCATGCATCTTCCAACCTGAGGAGTTCTAGCTCTCCTAGCTATAGATCGCTCATCTCCTCATCCATGAGCACATCTAGCTCCAAAGTTTCGGTTTCAGGGGGAACATCTTGTGAAGATTGACTGGCATGAGAGGTAGAAGCTAGTAATATCGGAAGATCCTCCGACGGGTTAGATTGCATGTTCTGTTCTAGGCCATGATGATGGTCTGGTTGTTGATCTTAATGATGTCTTTTTGCTGCTGGTCGTTCCTCTGCAAATGTAGTATCAACTTCCTCCGGTTGGCTACCAAGGACTTCGAAGCTGTTGTTTTTTGGAGTGGGTGTAGGTTTTTCCGTTGCTTGAGACTTACAATTTTGACGGTGTGGTGACTTTTTTAAATCCATCCTCATCTGTGACCTATGATTACTTCACATTTGTAATTGGTCTGTTCATCAAACAATCTCTAAAGAGATGCCCATATTCATGACATTTTCTGCAGCGGAATGAGACATGCTCATAATCAACTGGTTGGATCCATTCGAGGTCCTCGTGCACAAGATAGACAAAGTTTGGCAGGGATTTTGCGATGTGCATGTAAACACATATTCTAGCATATGATGTATATTTGCATAGTTTTGTCTGATCTGAAATTTTGACAAAGTTCTTAAGAGTATTACCTATGTCTCGGAGCATGTCCTCTTCCCAATAATCTCGAGGGAGATTTAATCATGAGGAATGCACATTCAAGAGGGTCTCATTCTAATTGTCCATATCAATCATATTACATCATTACAAGTACTCTCCTTTTTTTATATTTATTTTTTATGGGTAGTCTGAATGTCTCCGAAGCCAGAGAGCTTTGAGAATGTTTTACACACAGTATGTGTTGGCAATCTCAGATAGCAGGCTATGCAGCTTCTCCGGAGCAAAGAAGAATGGACTATGGTCCGATTCGATATTGTAAA
This sequence comes from Picea engelmannii, assembly GCA_009831015.1. Taxonomy (NCBI): domain Eukaryota; kingdom Viridiplantae; phylum Streptophyta; class Pinopsida; order Pinales; family Pinaceae; genus Picea; species Picea engelmannii. The sequence goes on along the minus strand of ML791772.1, from coordinate 169,156 downwards.
CATTCTCTGGTGGTGAAATGGCAATGAGCTCTTCTTGTTTGGCGAGAGAATGTGTTATCTTCAGTAGTTTTGACGTAAACTCTTGGAACAACCCCATAGCACTCTTCTCTGGTCTCCACGCTCATGTTCATCATTGCCATATTTGGAAATGGTCGGAGTAACAAAGAAGCGAAAGCGTCATCATGTAAACATTAAATTGTTTTTATCAATAATCCTTCCAAAGATTAATCGATAAATAATCAATGGTTATCAATGCACTCACCAATGCCGAGGTTGTACCGTAGAAGTAATGCTTCTGAAACTTTCTAGGCACTAGTCCAGATGTCGGAGGTTCTCCAATGCCATTACCAAAGTTATATTCAATCTTCTCAAGAATGTATCTTTCCGGCTCGATCTGCAGAGGCAATCAATCACTCTCAATTATATCTATATTTATATTTTATTAAGTATATCTATGTAAGAGCTAAAATCCTTATAATCTCTTTTTCCCGATGCATGGATTCTCCACCCCGAAACATAAGAGCGTAGAGATACACTGCTACAACAATGAGATGAGATAAATCTTCAGATCCACGGGCTAAGCTAACGCCTCCCAGGTTGTGTCCCACTAACACTATCTGAGCTCTCCGTAGCAATTAGAATTTTTTTTCATGCAAAGAGAAGAAGGAAGTATCAGATGAGTCTATACAAAATTAGAGTATGCTCTCTGTAGATTCGATTTTAGTGTGATATACTAACCCTATTTTCTTTTAGAATGGTGGCACCAAAGGCATTAAAATGAAACTAACTCTAACTCGTCTAAACACAGATCTAATATGAACACACATATAATATGTAATTAGAACTTGAAACTAACTCAAACCCGTCTAATACAGTAGTCTAATAACAGGTTGAGAAGTTTGAAGCA
>ML791772.1:123634-143899 GCA_009831015.1 Picea engelmannii | reverse complement strand
TTCAATTGTTGGGTTATTCGGTCAAACCCCTAAGCTTATAGGCAATCCCAAGTCTCCAAGAAAGCACAATAGTGTTTCCTATGTAGATTAGGATAATTACATTTACTACTCCCACTCATATGTCAACATTTTTAGTAATTCTAATAGCAATTCATTTTTCCTCTCTTCTTTCACCTTTATATTTCCTATTGGGGGAAAGCATCCTCACTTCTCCCCCTCTTTTCATAGGAGGAGTTGTTCTTCCTCCACCTTTATATTGTTCCAAGATTTTTTTTGAATTTTCTCTCGCCTTTTACCTTTCCATTGCATACCCTAACCCTATCATGACTCTTATTGTAACATCCCCAATCACCCACAAGCCGAGAAATGCTACCACTGTGGAACATTCACACACACACACACAGATATATATATATATATATATATATAACATACATATTAGTAAAAAATTAAACACATAACACATAGTTACTGTTACCATTCAGATTCAAAAAAATATTAACAGTAAATCCACATGCAACAAAACACATGATAACATTCAAGCATCAGTAGCACAAACATGCATAACATATAAATTAAGCATAGACTAATACTTATCTTTTAAACTGGCGTAACACCACCAAATACATGCAGACCTTCCATGAACCTCCTAGCCTTAAACCACGTTTCTCATCATGCTTAGTAGTGGGTCACCCCCGAGATGGGACTAAGCTCCACCCAGGGAAAGGGAATCCTAGACTAGGCTGAGGTTAAAGGAAAACTGCATAGTACAACTAGAAGGATTCTCTCCAGGAGCCTTCTTACGCCCACTACTCACGAACTCTGATTCCCCACATGCATGTTCCACCCCGGAGTATACACCTTCACTATCACACAGTTCATCGACTGCTTCACCTCCCTCTCAGGGTCTCGGAAATAGGTTGGATCAGGAATTATCAGAGTTCTGTAGTTGGTGCTGGACTCTCTCTGGGAGAAAACCACTTCCCAACAAACTCTCTCACCCAGAGAGAGCTGCTCACAGGCCTAACAACCTGCCTCTTCAACCACGGGCCTGACAACCCACTTCTTCAACCACTTTTGACTCAATTCCTGCAAGGTAAGGATAACAACAACAACAACAACAATCGGTTAACTCACGGGTGACAACAACAACATGAAATTGTGTATGGACGTCGAAAATCGGAAATAGTCCCACTAATACACAACACGGCTCAGGTAACACATAGGACAACAACCCAAACAATTAAGCACGAACTCGGATTTACTGTGTGGATAAATCTGGGTTCACAGGACACATAGGTCAGCTTCTCCCTTCCCACTAGTTTCTCAGATGTGCGAGGTTATGCAGAGGCAGACGCAAACGTAAAACGGGTTCTGACGGAGATCCCCGTGAACTCAAGCTGAGGATGGAAGAATGGGAAACAAACCCCAACACAACTGATGCTTCAAATTTTAACTGCATGCGCCCAGGTCGACACTTGTCTTCCTGGAGCTGCATGCATTCCCTTTTGCACACGTTGCCTCTCCCAGGACTTAGGATAAAAATGTGTATTTCACACAGCTTTGGAATAATAATAAATTATTATTCTCAAGGACTTAATACCCTAATCGTATCCCCTCTTTCCAACCTTTTCAACCCCCTTTCCCTTACCCACCCTGTGGAAGGTTAGTCCCCCATCACTCTTTCTTTGTGGTCGGTCTACACACAACGATGTTTATATTTTATTAATGATCTACATAATTACATATACAAAATCAGGCTCCTGGCCTTTAACACTTAGGCTCGCCAGCCCAATAAACACATAAGCCCACCAACTTATCAACACTCGGCTCACCAGCCTACAAAACATGTTTAAAATTCATAAATACAACAGGGGCTCATCCTTGGGGATATTACAATCCCCTCCCCTTATTTTTGCACTGTCCTCAGTGCAACTCTTTACACAACATCAACAAGATTTCCAAAATATTAAAAAATATGTGAGTATTCTGCCCGCATAGCATCTTCATTCTCCCATGTCACGTCCTCAAGACTGTACCAGGTCCACTGGACCTTTACAAGTCCTATGGCTCCATTCTGGAGCTGTTTTCTCTTCCGGTCCAATATGCACACAGGATGCACTTGCAAGACGCTTTCTTGCTCCACCTGAATCACATTCCAATCAATAACATGATTAGCATCAAGTATATATTTCTTAAGTAATGAAACATGAAACAAATTATGTACAGTCATGGATGCAGGTAATGCAAGCATTTATGCAACTAGTCCAATTCTTTCTAGGATTTCAAATGGCCCACAAAATCTGGCTGCCAACTTCGAACAGTTTCCCAGCCTCAGGGAACTTATGTTGGCTTTCACTTTCAAGAAAACATGGTCACCCACTTTAAACTCTTTATGGGTTCTGTTCTTATCGGATTAAATTTTCTGCTTGTCTTGGGCAGGTTTCAAATTCTACTTAATCTTCAACATTTGATCTTCCATTTCCTTGAGCAACTCTGGCCCAACTACTACTCTATCAGTTGGATTATTCTAGCTTACTGGAGTATTGCACTTTCTGCCATAAAGTGCTTCAAATGGGCTCATCTTCAGTGATGCTTGATACCCATTGTTGTAGGCGAATTCTACCAAGTGTAGGTAGTCTTCCCATTTAGATGGCTTGTCCATCACATACATCCTTAGAATATCTTCTATCACTTGGTTCACCCTCTCTATCTGCCCATCAGACTCAGAATGATAGGTTGTGCTGAAGTTCAGATTCGTTCTGAACCCTTTGAGTGCCCCTTTCCAAAATTTTGAGGTAAATTTCAGGTCTCAGCTAGACACAATTGTCTTGGGAATACCGTGAAATCGTGCTATTTCCCTCATAAAAATATCAACAACATTAGCTGCCTTATGATTATTCTTCAATGGAATAAAATGGCCAGCGTTTGTAAGCTTTTCCACCACCACCATGATTGAATCATGTTGCTTGCATGTTCTGGGAAATCCTGTGATGAAATCCATTGTCACTACCTCCCACTTCCACTCAGGAATGGGTAAAGGCTATAACAACCATGTTGGGTGTCTGTGCTCATCTTTAACCTTCTGACACTCCATACATATGGAGATGTATTCAACAATCTCTCTCTTCACACCTGGACAAATGTAATAGCTCTTGACTGTTGCCACATTTTTCTGATATCCAATGTGCCCTGCATAAGGCACATTATGCATTTCATTCAAAATATAAGTTTGAAGTCCTGGACATTAGGTACATAAATTTTTTTCTTGTACAGAAGTGTTCCATCGGCTTCCAATTTATAATTTTCCACTTTCTGTTGCATCTCACCTTGTTGTAGCTTTTCCCATTAAACTTCTCAATCTCCATTTTTCGAATTTCTTGCCATTTATTTTCACTTGAAAAATCAATGCTACAGATCTCCCACGGTAACAAGGTTTATCACTGTCCTGAGCCAAACCCTTGACCAAAAAGGCATCCCCCTGAAGCCAACAAAGATCGGATACCAAATGTAGATTTTAACCTTGTACAATATTTACTGCAAACAGATTTTCAGTAAAAGAATAGAAAGATACAATGGAAAATACAAACATTACACAGAGATTTTTCCCCTGGAAACCTAAACTGGGAAAACCAACATATTCTATATTCATTCATCATGACACATTGTTTACAATACAATATACATATAGGATCCAACGGCATCTAAAACCCTAACCCAATGACCTGGATTAGTCAACAACCCTAATTCTTTAACCGAAAATAGAAAACCATCGGTAAAAAACCATGTGCCGAAAAACCACTTAAATATGTGACACTTAAATTACTCCCTATGAAACATTTAAAACATCTTTAAGTATAGAGTGGGCCCCTCATGACCATCCTCCCAAAGGTTGTAAGATATGCTTCCATGTAGATTAGTTAAAGCCACTTTAGATAATCGGTTTGCCTCTTGATTCTCTTCTCTGAAAATGTGTGCAAATGATATATTCCTAAAATAAATGAGGGTGTCTTTAATCCTTTCCTTTCAAATTTCTAGGGATACAACCTCGAGAGCTCCTTTATGATTAAGCCACTCAATAACTATCTTAGAATCCCCTAGGAAATTTAAATCTGGAATTGACAATCTTGCAGCCAAGATTAGAGAGGCCCAAGCACCCATTAGTTATGCCCTACTGTTTGTTCCTCAACCACAGTTTAGAGTCCACTTAATTGAAGTGTTACTATTGATATTTATCAAACCTCCTGCCCCACTTTGTTTGCTAAATTGTTGTGTTGCCTCGTTGAACCATCCAATGGATCTGTCTTCTGGAATATGCACAGGTGCAGTTCTAGGAAGAGATTATTTTGCCTTGATTCTATAATTGATCACTGCACCAATAGCTTTGAAAGCTATCTTCTGTATTGAAGGAGAACCTGCCTCAAAGATTGTCAAGTTTCTTTCAAGCCAAATAAACCAGCATAAGAAGGCAGGCAAAGTAGGAAAATCAAAATTTTGTTTTTCCCAATTTCCGAAGAACTCATTCACTGAAAAACCATTCCATCCATTCATGAATTTTAGCACAGCTTTAACCCTATTCCATACTGAAACAGTGAAAGGACAAATCACAAAGAGATGCTTACCAATTTCCCTCTTACCCTTGCATAAAAAGCAAATCCCTAGCCCCACCCAACCTCTTTTTTAAATATTTTTCCAGGTTAGAAATTTATTTTCAGCTACCAACCATGCAAATAACTTAATTTTTAAAGGACAGTCTCATTTCCACAGATTTTTCCTCCACCCACCTATTTTAAATTTCCATAGTTTTGCCGCAACTGCATTGTAAATAGTTTTTACAGTTAGTTTTCTTGAATTATCACCTCTCATCCATATTAAAAGATTCGAGTGATCCTACTAAAGATTCTTCCTTGGATAGGGAATCGGGGAGGACAGGTGAACTCAACTCTTGAAAAGGTTCTGGCTCAGGAATAATCATAGATCGTAAGTCAGCTAAAACTGGATTCAAATGGTCAGAGTCCATCTCTATTTATTTACCAACCTCTGGCTGATGTATCGAATCCATATGGAAAAAACTATCTAAATGATCTCTTTCCCAAGAAGAAAGTGAATTATACAACGAAGGAAAGAAGATTTTTAGCTTACCAATAAAAGTATCATCCGTTGGTTCTGGGCTCTCCTCTTTCCTTAAACTCGTAAAATCTCCCAGGTCTTGAGGATTGAGCAATGGAGATTAGTTGTCAGCAGGATTATCCTTCGAGGAGTCATCCTCCAATAAAGCTCCATAAGTTTGTGTACATTCATTTCAAATATGTCATGTTCGTCTGCAAAGTGAACAGTGAAATGGGAGGCCCAGGTAGTCCAACCGTTGGACAAACAAATGACCCCTCCACTCTATATCCAGTGTTTCTAATAACCATGCTTGAATGTCTACTTCGACAAGAACATTTTCCATTCTCTTATTTGCATCATGTAATGATTTTTCATCTACCTTAATAAAATGGCCTAAAGCATTACCTATCAGCTCCAAATCCTTTGCATTCCATAGTTGAAGTGGTAGTCCTGGGAGGAGAACCTAGAGGTGGTGGAAGTTGAGGTACTCCATTGATGGTTCAAAGATGAGGTGCCACCGCTTCAACATCATGCTTCCTCCCCCGTAGCCCCAATAATTTTCTAAGATACTCATTGAGTCCTCCGGGCTCTTAAAGATAAAACATAACCAACCTCTCGGTAAGGAAAATACCTCTGGTGAATAACCCGGAAAAGGCTCCCAAGATAATTCCATCCACTTTGAAAGCTTCTGAGTGCAGCCAGACCGGTAAACTAACCTACCTACCAAAGAACAAAGTGGAAGGTTGCACACTTCTTCTAAGCCACCATCCATTCCCATTACTAAATGATGCTTTTTCCGTTTAGGCTTCCACACCCGCGAAGGTCGCTTATGGACACATCGCTTCTGAAAGAAAGGATCCCCCCATTGCCCCGTAGTTCTAGTCTCAGATGGGGTGATAAAATCAACATTCTATGGAAAAACGACCTGTGCACCGTTATCCTGAGCTCCCCAGACTGTAGATACGCCCACAGTGCCCTCCTTTGGTTGTGGGCCTGTAGGCTGGTGAATCCTCGGGTCTGTCTCTCTTCCTATCGAGTGCGTAGGACAAGTGCAAGCATTATGAGAAAATGGGGTTGCAGGAAGCTAAGTAAATGAATTATTAAAATCACATTTAAGACTATTCCGCTTGTAATAACTATTGCAAAGATCGTCCACCGAAGATAATAGTCACTTTCGCTCCCAATGTTCCTCGTCATCCGCACCCAGGAGTGTCGTGACCTCACTTTCCATTAGGTAAGTTCAGAAACCTTCGAAAACGTTGCCATCTCAGGGAAAAACTAATATAACTGTCAGTTTCCCAGTCTCATCAAAGGGGAGAGTACCGAGAAAATGAGCAGAGTAATGAATGGAGAAGTGACATAAATTGCTAACATTAAAGAGTCAACCCACTAAAAACTCACTCGATTATTAATAGATCGACTACTTCATTAACTTCGTTAAATCGTGGTTGATATTCAACAAATTATAAACCAAAAGTGTGAGTTGAAAAAGGCATATAGTTTGGAGCTGTGCTAAAACAGTCTCAAGGGACTGAGAGGGATCAACCAGTGACTCCAAGTTCTTCAAAAACTCACGTAATATGTGCTTAAGGCTCCTTGATAGGTTTCCCTGAGTCTTGAAAGATTCTAACACAAAACCCCAAGTATCTAGAATCTTCCAAGGATCATCTGAGATCCATTTTTCCACCATTGGACTTGCAACTGCATTGGTATCCTTCCTACCTCCTCCATTTTCAAATCTCGATGGCGGTTGTTCCTCTCTAGTCTGATGGTCATTAAAGTGATTCTGCCAAAATAATGTCACGAGTTTGATTAACTGCATGAGAATAAGAAAGAGTTGAACAAAATGATACTTTATAGTACCTGATATTGTAAAGATGCTTTATAGTTCAATAGATAAAACTAAGTACATACTATTAAAAAATAAAATGAAAAATTATGTAAATCGGTTCCATATAAATATATATAACAATTATAGGATATTATTATTAATATTAAAGTACAAGATTACTATTGTGTGGAGGGCTTGAATCAAGGACCACAATTTCTTATTATATTTTTCCAGATATAACTTAGATGCATTGGTTATATTGTAATAATATTCATAGCGAGATAAATTAAGAGTCGGAAGGCGCTTCATAGAGTATGTAATAGAGTATGTAATTAGAGTATGTGGAAACATTATTTGGATTTATAATATACATTGATAAAATGGATTACAAGTCATCATAATTTTATTTTATTTGACTTGTAACTAATTAATACAAAATTGAATAAGATATAAGTGAGATATTGGATTATGGTAGATTATTGTAAAAAAAATTATTATCATAATTTTATTTTAATTGAGTTATAATTAACTGTTATAAAATTGAATAAGAGAGTATGATATTGGATCTGTTTGGGTTTATAATAAAATTAGAGTATGTGGGAACACTATTTGGATTCATAATATACATTGATAAAAATGATTACAAGTCATCATAATTTTATTTTATTTGAGTTGTAACTAACTATTACAAAATTGAACAAGGTTGTGTGGCAGCGCAGTCCCTGCCAACGAGGTTACAAAGTAAATTGTGGAAAATGGGGTCGAATTGTAAATGACAAAAGTGTTCCATAAAATTTTGTTAGTGCTAAGGCACGACCCCACAGAGAAAGGTAAATTGTGGAAAATGGGGTCGAATTGTAAAAGAAGGAAGTGTTCAATGCAAAATGTATATCACGGAAATGTTGTGTTCAACATGTATACCACAGAACATTGGGCATAAAATTTCGTTAGCGACAAGGTGCGACCGCGCAGAGAGATAGGAAACTGCAGTGAATATGTGGCAAGTAGCATGAAGTATAGGTGGTATCCATGCAGTAAATGACGCTTGGCATGTAGAGAACCATTTATTTTTTGAAAGTATATAACAAAATACAATTTGTTGATAGTGGAAGAAAACATTTGGAATTTTATCCATGCAGAAAATGCACTTGGCATGTAGAGCACCATTTATTTTTTGAAAGTATATAACAAAATACAAATGAGTTCATAGTGGAAGAAAGAATTTGAAAATTTAAATAGTTTTATTTGAAATATGTCCAAAATAAAAGTTTGTTACATACTAGTGGTAATTTTGAAAAATATAAAAAAATAATAGTCTTTTACATATTAATGGAAATTTCAATGCGTTTGTCATGTAGACTGGGATTGGGGCTCCCGCGAACCATTAGAGAAATATGTACAAGAAACAGGACTGTAGAAAGAAGATAGAGTGCAATACCTGCAAAAAAAAAAAATGAAAGGTATAAGTGTTTGCCTAGACATTTCTATTTAAAAAAGTGGAATAACTGGGTTGATAAACAAAGTAGGATGAAAAAGTAGACTTACAGTGATGGTACATATGAGTCCTTTGGCTATTTTCTTGCGACTGTTGTTTCATTGATGTCGTCGATGGCTTCTAGAATCCTGTCAACTGCCTGTTGCCTTTCGTTGGCGGCCTTCTTCAATTCCATTTCGAGCCATTCTTCAATGTAGCTTCTCATTGGGGCGACATTGGTCTCATTCCATATTTTTATGTTGAAAAGATTGTTTTCTAATTCCTGGAAGTCGATAGAAAGATTACATAGAGACTGATGAATTTCCTCATTCTATACTGAATAGTTGACTAGCCAGTGGTCGATGTGAGCTTGATCATATTCAAGGATGTTGTAAAATTTTTCCAGAGACAACGCCTTAAACATATCAACTTTTTTATCGAACTCTTGCCTAGTTAAGGGCAAGGAGTTTGCGATTAAGTCGGGGTCTTGGAAGTCGTTGGTCTTTCCGGCTAAATCTATTATTGAAAGCCTTGTGAATAATTTATCTTTCTTAGATATGACTTGTTCACATGACTGAACAATGAGATGCAGGTTCTTCACTTTTTCTTTCCAGCATGCATTTAATTGACCGATCTGGTTTTTGGATGGAAGATTTTGTTGTCTTCTTTTTGTTTCTGTCATATTGTTGAAAATGGTGCCAAAAGGAAGGATCGTCTTTAAATATAAATTTTCTTCATCTTTTAACTCCGCCTGCAAATGTTCGAGCAAACTTTGTGCCTTGTTTCGAAGGGAAGTGATGGTTTGTGATGTTTTCCATGCCTCTGTAACCAGTTCCATTATTTTCTTTATATTATTCTCCACATATTCTCTACAGGATGCGAGGAGGATGGAGGATGATTTTAAGTTGGTTGCAGGGGTGGCAGGCATGGCTATTTCCAAAGGATTGACAAGTAATGGCATATGAATCAAATCCTCTTCCAGTTCCTTGACCTGGTCCTTCAGTCTATCATTCTCGGCCTCCATGCCTCCAATGGAATCATGAAGTGCATCTTTGCTCACGTTGTGAAGATGACAGATTTGGGATGACCGCATGTTGGCAAGGTCAACCTTTGAGTGAGATTTTCCTTTCCTATTTTTTACATCTTTTTTCTCAATTATCAATTTTTTGGACTGGCTGTCAAAAAATGCGCTCTGGAACAGGAAGGATTCATCTTTGTTAAAATTCTCGGTATTGGATATGTCCATTGAACGACTATGCTGGATGGAGTCTCTGGGTTGATCAAGGTAGTGGAGCATGCTATCTAGATCAGTGTCAAGTTCCATGTTCTCACTCTAAATTTCTGGGTCTTCCACCTGTCCCACGTTTTTTTTTCTCTTCTTCTCTACTGGAAGCTTGTGAGAACTATCAATTTTAGAGTGAGGAGGGTCCTTATATCCTCCTCTGTTTGAAGAAATCTGAGTTGATTTTTTGTTGTGGGGGGCCATTGGAGCGATGCTCCGGGATGTCGTACTTTTTTGAGTTCTATTTGTTGATTGAACACTCTTGTCACTGGGGCCTTCCCCCTGTTGCATGTATAAATTTGTGCAGCTTTTCACTGTGTCTAGGTCGTCGGCATCAGAAGCAGGAGCGTTTCCTCCAGTGTCTCTGTTTTCGAGCAGGTGTTTTTTGAAAAAACAATCGTCGAGACCAAGTGTTTGTAAATGTTGTCAAAAAATATTATCGGGGTCGAACCCTCTTATGCTTTCAACATATCTCAGGTTGAGGATGCTAGAATGCGCTGTAAATTCGTTAATTTTGTTGACATTTTTCAACACGAACTTCCCTACTTTCCAAGGTAGAGGAATGAACTGCTTTTTTTTCTTCTTTTGCAATAGATGCAACCAGTAGTTGTATTGTCGTGCTACTTATACAACAAACATTTTGTACGTAATGTAACATGGAAGGAGAGCATGTTTTTCCATGGAGCCAAAAATTCTAATCAGAGTGCAATTATCCAAATGTTCAAGTGTCCCCTTCCTATCCAAAAAACTGGATGCCTATTCATATATTCGGGGAGCATCTTCTCTGAACAACAAAACTTTGAAAACAGACATGAAGCCATTAAAAACCTCATAAAAACAGTGGGAAACCTTGTGCTTCCACAAGGCATGGTACCAGAATGTTACTGGGTCGAATTCCTAGTTGACATTCTTGGACAGAGACAGTTTTGGAAACTGATAACAATACGCTATCACAAAAACTAAGTAGGACGACATATAAAATTTATTTTCCCTTTTGAAGCTTGACAGTTGGGAACAGATTTCATGGGAAATTAACTTGCCCCAATAAAAAATGGCTTTTTAATTGACTGTGAAATACAAAATATAAAGATCGATCTGGGAAATAGTTGTTGTGGACTCTTGTCCCGTTATTCTTGTAAACAGCCAGGCAATTTCGCAGAATGGATTTCTAAATGAACTAACCTGGAAGCTTGTGAAATCTTCAGGAACTAGAATCAGGTCTTCCAATAAATGGGGAAAGAGGTCCAACCCATTATTATGCTTTGCTAAGAACTGTTTTCAATCTTCTCCTTTGAACATCAATGTTGGCTCCAACTATCTTAACATCTGGCCGAAGACCTGAGGTGACAAAGAAACAAAAGAGTGGTACCGTAGTGGAATAATTCTTTTTTCTGAAATAAATTTATTGGCGCACCAAGAGACCAGTTCCTTACAGTCAAAAACCTCAGGGACACAGCCTACACGAGCAATCCCAGAGGTCCAAATTACTTGGTTCGCTGTGGCAGAGGTTGAGTAATAAGAATATGCCCTGGACCAGTGAAAGTTCTAGTCCTCGCACCCGAAGATGTTCAGTGTATCTCCATAGAACTATTGTTGAGATGATGACATAGGTTTATGAGAAGATTGGTTTTCTCCAGACGATGTTTGAAATGAATAGTTAGAGGCGATAATGTAACTCTCCGCTAAATCTTGGTTAAATGCTTATGAATGGGAAATCTCCTCGAGCCTTTCGCTGATTAATGACAATCTGTATGGGTGGTGCATGATGAACTGTTAGCAGTAAAGCTTACTTATTGGATATTTAGAAATGTGAAGGTGGCAGGTACGGGGAAGAGAAATTAAGGATTGGAGGTTTCGTGAACGTGCCAAGACGGCAACATGCGAAGGACATTTCATGATTTTGAAATCAACACTCAGAAGGGATAATATAACCACACACAAATCTTGGTTTAATGACCATTAATAGGAGATCTCATCGAGCCTTTCGCCCATCAATGACAATCTATACAGTTCCTGCATGATGAGTTGTTAGAAATAAATGCCAGTAATTGCATATTTAGAAACAAGATGTATATATATATATATATATATATATAATTTTATTATAGATAAGTGTGAAGGTCACGGACACGACGGAGAGCAAGAAAAGAATGGAAAGGTCTAAAATGCGGTCAGACAGGATTGAAAAAAGGGTTACGGGGATACTCAGGAGAGGCAAGTGTTTGACGATCAAATTTTATGTATCGGAAATTTTGACTGCAAACCGTATAAAATGGAAGAGAGCATGATGGGGCAGTTCAGCGGCCGATTTGTATATTTGCAGAATTCTGGGAAAGTGGCTAAGTATGAAATAGGGAAATAGTCAGGCGGACTCGTTCTGGGAAGCGAGGATTGAATTTTTTGTGAGCGGACCAACCCGATGACGCGCAAATGACATTCCATGATGTTTGAAATTAACGCTTGCCAATTGCATGCCTACAAATAAGATCTTATATATAATTTCTAATTGAAAAAGGGCACGGGCACAGGAAACAACGATTAGGAACTGAATATTTCTTGAACCCGCCAAAGGGACAATCCACGAAAGAAATTCGAAGAAAAGTAAAAGTATGGAAAGAGGACAGACGGGCTTCAAAATGGGGTGACAATGGCTCCACAGAGAATGTCAGGACCTGACGGTTAAATTGTATTTTCTCGGAAGTTTTCAATGCAAAATGTATACCACGGAAGAGAGCATGATAGGTAGATAGTAATATGGAAGAGGGTATGATCCGAGTCCAGTTGTAAATTTTTATATTGCAGAAGTGACGGTATTGTTCGCAGGTGATGGAACAATAGAAGTCCAATCTAGAGCGTCCTACAGAGAATCTGAGGTCGGAGAAGCATCTGGGTATGGAATGGGGAAGCGGTTGGTCGGTGTCATGATATAAGAGCACGAGTGCAAGCGTGAACCTGAAAGTCTGCCCACACGTGCAGAGAGACATATTCAAAAAAATGAATAAGTGACGAGAAAGATAAAGTTCAAGGAAAAGAGAAATGAATATTTGGCTAAGTATAGAAGATGGAAAAGAAGGGCCAATAGATTCATATTTGTAATAGATATCCCATTTTCCTACCAAGATATATAGTTGGAAAGGAGTGCGAAGGTGGTGGGCACAGAAAACAGTGACTAGGAATAAGATCCACGAGTTTACTTGGTTCTTGGTTGTATGCTTCATCTGTCAATTTTAATACGGAACTCCGAGTCATTTTTTTAGCCAGCCAGTACAGAAGTCCACCTGTCAATTTGTATAATGCGGAAATCTGGGTGTTGTTTGTAGGACACAGAACTATAGAGGAAATGCTTTGCCCTTTAATATAGTTTCTGTGACGCAAATGTGGTATGACTCATTTTATCACTTTTCCATTCATAAACAATTGCAATCTTGAGCCCACAAGCCCTGGAGCCCTTGTGTCAATTTGTATATCACGGAGCTCCGACTGTTGTTTGGAGGTCATGGAAAAATAGAAGTGCAATGTCGAGCCAGCCAACGCACAAGTCCACCTGTCAATTTGTATATCGTGGAACTCGGGGTGTTACTTGTAGGACACAGAACAAAAGAGGGACAATTTAGAGAAAGGGGAAGCGTTCGGTGGAAACACGTGAATCCTCCAAGCTGCGCAACAAGGCATTTTCGGAAAAAACGATTAAGTAACCAGGAAGAGAAAGTACAGGGCATAAAAGAGTAGGAAAATAGAAAGGCAGAGTGTAGTTTTCCTAAGTGCGAATTGGTTTCAAAGAAGCCCCATTGTTGCAAAACCATCATTTTCTACTAATTGTCAGCAAATTCTTTGTTGAAGATTAGATTTTATTGCAACATGTTCGTGTAAGTATGTTCTTGATACATTCTTCCATGACTAACAAATTAACTAAAGTATTAAAATTCATTTTCTACTAATTGTCAGCAAATGCTTTGTTGAAGATTAGATATCATTGGAGTGTGTGGGTGTAAGTGTGTTCTTCATACATTCTTTCATGATTGTAACATATTAACTTAAGTATTAAACTTCTTGCATCATGGGTTGTTAGCATTAAAACTTAATAACTGTATGTCTGGAAACAAGAATGACAATTTTGTTGGAACATTGTACATTGGTATTTCTATGTTGTATCTGCATTACGAATAGAATTGAACGTTTCTTTGAAACTGTGTGTAATCCATTTTTTTGTTTGCATAAAATCCTGCTAGATTGACACAGTACATTGCCATATAATTCTTACATGTTCCATTTTACAAAAAAATAACCTAAGTAAACACAATATCGAAGAAATACAAGACCATCGAACCATGCCAATGAGAACAGGCGCTAAATCCAGAAAAGAAGCAGCAACGAAGACTGGAAGGAAATTTTTTTTAATAGCAAATCCATTTAAGAAAAAAATAAAAACATCGAGTATTGTACATCTATCCCTAGAAATTGGACGCAATTCTTCGGGCCAAAACATTGAACGTATCTTCCACAAACAAAGGCATGGGATCCGTAGTATTTAGGATCCTTGCAGTTTTCTCCTCGATGAATCATCCTGTGCTAAAATTGATAGTTTTGAGAAGCTTCCCATGATGAAGAAGACAAAAAACGTTGTAGGGAAAATGGAATAGCCCTTAACTGAAAGTTAGGACACAACTAGAAACTGCCTCTGCCCAATCCAAAAACAATTCAGGGGCACAAGATGCATGTGCAATTTCAGAGGCCCAAATTAGTCCATTCTGGGTGGAAGGAGATGACTAGTAGAAATATGCCTTGCAGCAGTGAGACTTGTGGAGCTAATTCCCGAAGATGTTAATTGCATATCCAGAGAACGAGACAGTAATCCCGCAAGTGAATAATTTTTTGGATTGAAATATATCTCTTGGAACATCAACATATCATTTCTTTACAGTGAAACTCTTCCACCCAGAAGGGACTAATTTCGACCTCTTGAATTCCTACTTTCGAGCTGCAAAGTGGCTATTGCGTTCAACCTCATTTTATTTTCTGAAACTCCTTTTGGTGTTGTTAGGACTGCCATCACTGAGCCGGGAAGTTCTGCCCATTTTGGTTGATTTCAATTTGGGTGCAGTAGTGGGAACAATCTCTGCATTGCCATCATCCATTGTCGTATCATATCCCATCAGATCATCTTCTTCCGGCTTGGAATCCATGACATCAACCTCTGGGCCAACGATTAATGAAACTGGCCAGGTTCTCAGAGCAAGCAGGGTTTCCTTGGTATTATTTGGCTTGAAATATATATCTCGGTGTACCAAGGGATCATCTCCTTTTTTTCTCTTGGGAAGAGGGAGATGAGTAGTAAGAATATGCCCCGGAATAGTGGAACCTCTGGCCATTATGACCGAATGTGTTTGTTGTATTTGGAAAGAACTGCTGCCAAAAGTTAACGAGAATTTCCGTTTACTCCAGACAATGTTTGAAATGAAAATTGTGGAGGGATAATATAACCCTCTGAAAATTATGGTTTGATGTGTATCAATGGAATATCTCCTCGATCCTTTCACTGATCAATGACAATCTCCAGGGTTCGTGCAGAATGAATTGTTAGCATTAAATCTCACTAATTGCATATTTAGAAAAACGTGTGAAGGTCACATTGACAGCGAAGAGAGATGAAGAATTAGAGATTTCTTAAAGGTGCCAACCCGTCGGTGCACAAAAAATGGATTCCATCATGTTTGAAATGAATACTTGTAAAGGATAACACACTTCTCCGCAAATCTTGGTTTAATTCGTAGTAACGACAAATCTTTTGCGGCCTTCCAAACATTAATGACAATATTAATGGTTCCTCCAGGAGGAACTACTATCATTAAAGCTTAATTATTGCATATCTGGGAACAAGTGCGAAGGTAGCAGTTTCCACGAAGCATTGTGCATTTCGTGCACCCACCAACCCGTGAAACAGATTCCAAGAAATGCCCAAGTATGGAAAACGGTCGGGCGGGTTAAAAAAAAGGGCAGAAGATATACCCAGGGCAGAAATTCCCGCACGTAGACATTTTCTGAAAAAATGACTAATTAAAAAAAGGGAAAGAAGAGAGAAGAGAAAGCGGATGGAAATTTTTGGAAGCGGGAATTGGTCTTAACCGTAACTATGGACTGCATTAAACATGTTAACAAGTTCTTCAATGAAGGAATAGGTGCAGCAAGAGATGTTTATAGCAATAATTTTTTGGATGCTTAAGTAAAGTTTTTGTGTTGTTTGCTTCACCGCAAGTATAACAATGACGAATTTGAATTTTAATGTCCTCTCGTTCATATGATTGTTCCATTAGACTTCACATAATATATATTCTTTTATTTCAATTTGTTTGCTAATTTGTGGGCCGTGGAAGTCAGGGTGTTGTGAATCCGCCAACTTCCACACCTATAAAGTATGAACATGGTATTTTATAGAGAATGTACAAATCCTGCATTCCATACTTAGCCACTTTTTGGATCATGGGTTATCGTGCTGGCGAGATCGAAAGTGGGCCTCTACTATTCTGTGGCCTACAAATAGCACCCATAATTTCACGATATACAAATTGACAAGAGGTCCTGTGGGCTAGCTGGGGAAACATTGCACTCCTATTGTTTCGTGTCATACATTGCATGATATTTTATGGACCATGGACAGATCCCTCATTCCATACTTGGCCACGTTTTGGATCGCAGGTTCTCGGGCAAGCAGGCTCAAAATTGGGCCTATGTTGTTCTGTTCCCTACAAATAGCACCCATAGTTTCACGATATACAAATTGGCAAGTGGGCTTAGCTTCACCGCAAGTACAACAATGACAAATTTGAATTTTAATGTCCTCTCGTTCATATGATTTTTCAATTAGACTTTGCATAGTATATATTCTTTTATTTCAATTTGTTTTCTAATTTGTGGGTCGCGGAAGTCAGGGTGCTGTGAATACGCCAACTTCGACACTTATAAAGTATGGACATGAAATTTTATAGAGCACGTACGGCTCCTGCATTCCATACTTAGCCACTTTTTGGATCGTGGTTTCTCGGGATGGCGGGCTCGAAAGTGGGCCTCTAGTGTTTTGTGGCCTACAAATAGCACCCACAATTCCATGATATACAAATTGACAAGAGGACCTGCGGGCTAGCTGGGTCAACGTTGCACTCCTATTGTTTTGTGTCATACATTGCATGAGATATTATAGGCCATGGATGGATCCCTCATTCCATACTTAGCCACTTTTTGGATCACGGGTTCTCAGGCTGGCGGGCTCAAAATTGGGCCTCTATTCTTCTGTGCCCTACAAATAGCACCCACAATTCCGTGATATACAAATTGACAAGAGGGCTTGCGGGCTATTTGAATTAAGGGCCTCCTGTCGATGTGGTAGCACAATTGGACTTGGGCCAATTTATAATCGTTTATTACAATATGAAACGGGGAAGCGGTCGGTCGGGCTAGTGATATAAAAGTATGTGAAATCTGAAGACGTGAATCCGCCAACTTCCGCATTTAGAAATTTTTTGAAAAATGAGTAATAGATAGTAAGTATGTACTCTTATAAAGTATGGAAATGAGATTTTTATAGAGCATGTACATTTCCCGCATTCCATACTTGGGCACTTTTTCGATTGCGGGTTCTCGGTCTGGCGGGCTCAAAAATGGGCCTCTACTGCTCTGTATCCTACAAATATCACCCACAGTTTTGCAACATACAAATTGACAGGCGAACTTACGGACTCGCTAGTATGTACTTTTATAAACTATGGACATGAGATTTTGTAGAGAATGAACGGATCCCTCATTCCATACTTAGCCACTTTTTGGATAGCAGGTTCTCGGGTTGGCGGGCTCAAAATTGGGCCTTTATTGTTCCGTGCCCTAGAAACAACACCCAGAGTTCTGCGATATACAAATTTACAAGCGGACTTGCGGGCTGTATGGATCAACATTGCACTTCTATTGTTCTGTATCCTCCAAGCAACAGTCAGAATTCTGCGATAGAAAAATTGACAGACAGACTCCAGGACTGGCGGGCTCAACATTGCCATTGTCTATGGATGGGCATCCCTATCAACTATCAAAAGAACATGATTTTCAAATACTAAATTGTTACTATTAAATATTGATATCACACAATTTAATTACATAAACTATCAATATTGAACTCGTCGATCCGGTAACTCGCCTATTTGGAAAAACCGCGAGCCAAAAAGTTTGTACAATATGAAACAGGGAAGTGGACGGTCGGGCTGGTGAAATAAAAGTAAGTGAAATATGAAGACGTGAATCCTCCAACTTCCGTACCAAGAAAATTTCCGTAAAATGGGTAATACATAATAAATATGTACTATAGAGTATGGACATGATCCCGCATTGCATACTTAGCCACTTTTTGTGTCGTGGGTTCTCGGGATGGTAGGCTCAAATTTGGGCCTCTATTTTTTTGTGCCCTAGAAATAGCAACCACATTGTTGGCAATTATTTAACAGACAACAAATGCTTTTCATTGATGGCAAGTACAACAATGAAGATGGCATGAGTACAGGAAGTTTGTAACAGACAGGAAAACAGAAGATAAGTTCAGGAAGACCAGCAATGCAACAATGATCGAATGACAAGATCAAAGTGTTGGTCAAGAATCGAGGATTGATCTAAACTGTTGATCAGGCATGATGAACGCCCGTAAAGTTTGAGAAGTATTTCTGATCGTTGGATCTCATTCAAAATTCCCAAAAGAACGAGGGCTGTCAGATCTGAATGTAGACAAGAAGAGCGCACTGAAGAGAAGGACAGATCTCAGGCGTTAGATCCAAGCGTAGGATCCGACCATCGTTGGATCAGGAGAACCTATATGTTCTTTAAAGTACAAGGAGAAGCATACATACAAAATTACGGAAGGGAGGACCGTCCATTTACGAGTAGGACACTTGGGAAAGATCGTCATTTCACTGACTGGAGAGTCAAAGGAATAGGGTTCCCTAACCTCTCGAAATCGCGATAAGAAAAATCACGACTTAATATGATCTGTCAGATCAAGTTTGATCTGGACTGTTGATCCCAGTCCATTTCGAAGTTTCGCGGATTGAGAGTTGGAGGTGTCAAGGAATATCAACCACATGAATCCCGTAATCGCGATATGCAAAATCGCGACTTAATCTGAGCCGTGAGATCAAGTTTGATCTGGACCATTGATCCCAGTCCATTTTGAATTTTCGCGGATCGAGAGTTGGAGGTGTCAAGGAATATCAACCACAGGAATCCCGTAATCGCGATATGCAAAATCGTGACTTAATCTGAGCCGTCAGATCAAGTTTGAATCTGGACCGTTGATCCCAGTCCACTTTGAAGTTTCGTGGATCGAGAGTTGGAGGTATCAAGGAATATTAACCACAGGAATCCTGAAATCGCGATATGCAAAATCGCGACTTAATCTGAGCCGTTAGATCAAGGTTGAATCTGGACCGTTGATCCCAGTCCATCTCGGTGTTTCACGGATCGAGTGTTGGAAATGTCAAAGAATATTAACCATAGGAATCACGATATCGCGATATGCAAAATCGCAACTTAATCGCAATCGTCATATCAAGATGTGATCTGGACCGTTGATTCGACTCCATTTTGGAGTTTCGTGGATCGGGAATTTGAAGTGACAAGAACACTGAACATCAAGAATGTCGAAATCGTGGAATGCAAAATCATGAAATGATCTGAACCGTCAGATCAAGTGTTGATCGGAGGGCTACTGTAGCATGACACAATGTAAGTGATAGAAACCATTGATGGTCTTTTCCATAGAATTCGAAGAGACCTCTGTGTGATCGCCAGAGGAGATGAAGAGTCTCTAAGCTTCGTCCAGTGAAGGAAGACGATTCTTAGAGGGATTGACAGATGGATGAGCGTTGAAGTCTGTAACTGAAACGGAAGTCATAAGCTCGACTGTGTCAAAGAAGACGAGGAGTCTCAACTGCCAGAGAGGTTGAGGAATCTCAGCAGAACACCTAGTGATGTTGGACGCGTGGTGGGAACCACCAGAGAAGCTGAAGAGTCACGATGATGATCAGACAAAGAACTCGAGTTGTGGAGGAATTTGGGGCAGAGTGAGCATGCAGAGGCATTGTGATCAATATTGCATGCACAGAGATAACAGAGACTATAAGAATGCTGAACAAAGAAGAGATGATGTTGTTGTCGCTGTGTAGGAGAATTTAGGTGTGGACAAGGAGGCAGAACGTAGGAGAAAAAATGCACAGTCGAGGGATGGTGCATTGAAGGGATATGCAGCATAGAGCATAAGAGGCAGAAGAGAAGAAAGGGCTAGAGCCGTGCAGAAGAAACTGATGCAGACAGAGCAGAGTAGTGTAACAGAACAACGACAAGGCTGGTAAGCCATTGAATAAGTTTATATCACTGTAATAATTTTTAGTAACAAGGAATTAATATACCAGGGTGGTTGGGAGGTGCTAGGGAGGACTGGTGTCCTCAAAGGTTCAAGTGGGTGCTTGAACACAGGGAGTTGGTGCTTCCTTCTAGTTGGTGCTAGAGAAACTAGGGAGTTGGTGCTTCCTTCTAGTTTGT
>ML791772.1:106885-117815 GCA_009831015.1 Picea engelmannii | reverse complement strand
CTGAATTTGAAATGTCTATGATAGGAGAATTGTCATTTTTCCTTGGTCTGCAAATTACTCAGAGGCCCGAAGGGATGTTCATTTCTCAAGAAAAATATCTAAGAGAAATGCTGAAAATGTTTCAAATGGAAGATTCTAAACCTGTGGGTACACCTATGGTAACTGGATGTAAATTAACCAAGGATGATGATTCACTTGATGTTGATCAAATCTCATATCGATCAATGATAGGAAGCCTGTTGTACATCACAACATCTCGCCCAGACATAATGCATGTTGTAGGAATGGTAGGACAATATCAGGCTATACCCAAACAGAGTCATTTGCAAGCTGTCAAAAGGATATTCAGGTATTTAAAAGAAACAATTACTTATGGTCTGTGGTATCCCAGAAATCAGAGTTTTCTGTTAACTACTTACTTAGATGCAGATTGGGCAAACTGTGTCGATGAGAGAAAAAGCACCAGTGGAGGAGAATTCTTCCTGGGTGATTCTTTAGTAGCATGGCTTAGTAAAAAGAAAGGTTCCATTTCTTTATCAACCAGAGAGGCAGAGTACATTGCTACTGCTACCTGTTGCACTCAGGTATTATGGATGATTCAGACACTTGCAGACTTAGAGGTAAAATACACTGCACCAATCCCAATTCATTGTGATAACACTAGTGCCATCAGTGTGTCTAAAAATCCTGTCTTCCACTCCAAGACCAAGCATATTCCCATAAAATATCATTTTCTGAGAGTGCAGGTCACCAATCAAATTGTTCAGGTCCATTACATTCCCACTACAGAACAAATTGTAGACATATTTACTAAACCCCTAGCCAAGACACCTTTTGAATATCTCAGACAGAAGCTGGGTGTCATTTTGTTTCACACCTAAAAGAGTCCATCTTGTTAGGGGGAGTTTTGTATTGTTTGAATATCTAATGCCTCCTAAAATTAATGCAACAACTCAGGGGGAGACTTTTTCTTCTTTGACATTGATGTCAAAGGGGGAGAAAAGAGTTTGGGAGGAGAGTTCGAATGCATGTGGGTGCTTGTGTTGCCATCAATGCCGAAGGGGGAGATTGTTGGCAATTATTTAACAGACAACTAATGCTTGTCATTGATGGAAAGTACAACAATGAATATGGCATGAGTACAGGAATTTTGTAACAGACAAGCAAACAAAAGATAAGATCAAGAAGACCAACAACGCAACAATGATCGAATGACAAGATCAAAGTGTTGGTCAAAAATTGAGGATTGATCTAAACTGTTGATCAGGCATGATGAAGGCCCGTAAAGTTTGAGAAGCATTTCTGATCATTGGATCTCATTCAAAATTCCTGAAAGAACGAGGGTCGTTAGATTTGAATGTAGACAAGAAGAGCGCGCTGAAGAGAAGGACAGATCTCAGGCGTTAGATCCAAGCGCAAGATCTGACCATCATTGGATCAAGGAGAACCTGCACATTCTTTAAAGTACAAGGAGTAGTGGGCGTACAAAATTCCGAAAGAAGGAGGACCGTCCATTTACGGGTAGGACACGTGGGAAAGATTTTCATTTCTCTGACTAGAGAGTCAAAGGAACAGGGTTCCCTAACCTCTCGAAATCGCGATATGAAAAATCGCGACTTAATATGAGCCGTCAGATCAAGTTTGATCTAGACTGTAGATCCCAGTCCATTTCGAAGTTTCGCGGATCGAGAGTTGGAGGTGTCAAGGAATATCAACCACAGGAATCCTGTAATCGCGATATGTAAAATCGTGACTTAATCTGAGCCGTCAGATCAAGTTTGATCTGGACCGTTGATCCCATTCCATTTCGAAGTTTCACGGATTGAGAGTTGGAGGTGTCAAGGAATATCAACCACAGGAATCTCGTAATCGCGATATGCAAAATCGCAACTTAATCTGAGCCGTCAGATCAAGTTTGAATCTGGACCGTTGATCCCAGTCCACTTCGAAGTTTCGCAAATCGAGAGTTGGAGGTGTCAAGGAATATCAACCACAGGAATCCTGAAATCACGATATGCAAAATCACGACTTAATCTGAGCCGTCAGATCAAGGTTGAATCTGAACCGTTGATCCCAGTCCATTTCGGTGTTTCGCGGATCGAGTGTTGGAAATGCCAAAGAATATTAACCATAGGAATCCCGATATCGTGATATGCAAAATCGCGACTTAATCGCAACCGTCAGATCAAGATGTGATCTGGACCATTGATCCGACTCCATTTTGGAGTTTCGTGGATCAGGAATTTGAAGTGACAAGAACACTGAACATCAAGAATGTCGAAATCGCGGAATGCAAAATCATGAAATGATCTGAACCGTCAGATCAAGTGTTGATCGGAGGGCTACTGTAGCACGACACAGTGTAAGTGCTAGAAACCATTGATGGTCTCTGCCAGAGAATTCGAAGAGACTTCTGTGTGATCGCCAGAGGAGATGAAGAGTCTCTAAGCTTCATCCAGTGAAGGAAGACGATTCTTAGAGGGATTGACAGATGGATGAGCGTTGAAGTCTGTAACTGAAACAGAAGGCATAAGCTCGATTGTGTCAAAGAAGACGAGGAGTCTCAACTGCCAGAGTGGTTGAGGAATCTCAGCAGAACACCCAGTGATGCTGGACGCATGGTGGGAACCACCAGAGAAGCTGAAGAGTCATGATGATGATCAGACATAGCACTCGAGTTGTGGAGGAATTTGGGGCGGAGTGAGCATGAAGAGGCATTGCGAATATTGCATGCACAAAGACAACAGAGACTATAAGAATGCTGAACAAAGAAGAGATGATGTTGTTGTCGCTATGTAGGAGAATTCAGGTGTGGACAAGGAGGCGGAACGCAGGAGCAGAAATGCACAGTCGAGGGATGGTGCATTGAAGGGATATGTAGCATATAGCATAAGAGGCAGAAGAGTAGAAAGGGTTAGAGGCGTGCAAAAGACACTGATGCAGACAGAGCAGAGTAGTGTAACAGAACAACAACAAGGCTGGCAAGCCATTGAATAACTTTATATCACTGTAATAAGTTTTAGTAACAAGGAATTAATATACCAGGGTGGTTGGGAGGTGCTAGGGAGGACTAGTGTCCTCAAAGGTTCAAGTGGGTGCTTGAACACATAGAGTTGGTGCTTCCTTCTAGTTGGTGCTAGAGAAACTAGGGAGTTGGTGCTTCCTTCTAGTTGGTGATAGAGAAACCAGGGGGTTGGTGCTTCCTTCTAGTGGTTGCTAGAGAAAACAGAGAGTTGGTGCTCTCAGCAGGTTCCAACTTGCAAAAACAAATGTTGTAGCCTCACAATGAGTTGGTGCTCATATGTATGATAATGTAAAGAATGTAGATAATACTTATCATATAAATCAAAAGAGGTTTTTACCCTGTATGGGTTTCCTCGGGAAATATCTGTCTCTGTGTTTCTCATATATGTGACTGATGATGAATGTGCCTTTGTTTATTTCCATGCATTATTGTGATCATCATTGAGTGCCTTGTAAATATTTTAAAAGAAGCATAATTGTTTAAGCATGGTAACAATTGATTCACCCCCCCTCTTAGTTGTCCAACACACATTTCCACGATATACAAATTGACAAGCAGACCTGCGGGCTGGCTGGATCAACATTGCACTTCTATTGTTCTCTGTCCTCAAAACAACACTCGGAGTTCTGTGATATACAAATTGACAGATGGACTCCAGGGAAGGCAGGTTCAAGATTGCCATTGTTTACGGATGGTAATCCCTATCAACTCTCTAACATTATCTAAAAACATTATTTTCAATACTAAATTATTAATATTAAATATTGATATTGTACAATTTAATCACAAAAGAAAAGTTTGTGCAATTTCAAACAGGGAAACGGTCGGTCAGGCTAGCGATATAAAAGTAAGTGGAAATCTGAGCACATGCATCCAACAACTTCCACACCTAGAAATTTTCCAAGAAACAAGCAATACATATCAAATATGTACTTTTATAAATTATGGACACAAGATTTAATAGAGCATGTACAAATCCTTCATTGCATACTTAGCCATTTTTTGGATCGCGGGTTCTTGGACCGAGTGTCTCAAAATTCATCATCTATTGTTCTGTGTCCTACAAATACCACCCAGAGTTCCACGATATACAAATTGAGAAGCGAACTTGCGGGATGTATGGCTCAACATTGCACTTATATTCTCCCTTGTCCTCCAAACACCACTCAGAGTTCCGCGACATACAAATTGACATACGGACTCCAGGACTGGCGGGCTCAAGATTGCGATTTTTTATGGATGGTCATCCTATCTAACATTATCTAAAAACATTATTTTGAAATACTAAATTATTAATATTAAGTATTGATATTGTACAATTTAATTACATAAAATTATCAAAGGATGTTAAATCGCCTATTTTAAAAAAAATGAAGGAAACAAAACATTTTTTTTTTTTAATTCTATCACCGCAAGCATAACAATGACCAATTTGAATTTTTAAGGGCCTCTTGTTTATATGATATCACAATTGGACTTCGCACAATATACATTCGTTGATTTCAAATTATTCCAGGAGATTAATTTTACCAAGTTCATCGATCAAGGAAAAATGCTAAAACAAACCACATACTACATTTGCGTCACAGTGCCATAGAAATCATCAGGCCGATTTGCGGGCTAGCTGGCAAAGAAATTGGAATTCTTTTGTTCAGTGTCCTCCAAACAACACTCAAAGTTCCATGATATACAAATTGACAGACGAAGCATACAACCAAGAACCAATTAAACTCCAAATAGGCCGCAAGCAAGTTTCCACAAGCTTCCATAGAGCCAGACCCATCGACCTTTGCATCAAACAATTTCATATACAAAGAAAAGACGTCGTGGCATTCCTTTTCTCTTGCATCTGGTATATGTACCCAGTAGAAAATAATTGGGGCCATGGGATATATGGGGTTTATTGCCATGCTTCCCATTTATGGACCAATTTTATGCGCATGCAATCCCAAGTAGCTAAGTCCGACGAACATTGATACGGATGTTGAAGAAATATTACAGAGACACATGAGGTATTTTCGTTTCCTGCCAAAGTTTGGAAAAAAAAAATTCCCTTCTTCACCTGATATCCAAAATTGCATTGTCCTCATTTAAGGTAAATTTGTTGTGTATCTGAAAGTCACGCAACATGTAGACATTGCTTTCCTTTTTATGTAGATATGTTTCATAGGACAATTCTACCAACTTAGGAAGCACATTTTGTAACAGAGTTTGCCTAACTGTACAATGCACAGTTGTGTTGCCCACGGTTTAGATGGCAGCATTGAGGCAATGTCCATATATATACGGGCATTTTTCACCACATCGCAGACAATCAATCGTATCATCACTTATCAAAGCGGAGGCAGAAGAAGGAGAGTTGAATTTCGCACATACAGGATCAAAGGGGGTCGAGTACACATTCGCTTCAACTAAAACACTTTCAACCTGGGAACCCGAGCATAAGCATTGATACATTGAACAATATAATACACAACTGCACCCCCCCCCCTTTAAAAAAAATAAAAAATAAAATAAAACAAGATGCAGAAATTTGGTGAAGGCTATTTGTATAAGCAAAGTGAGGATGATTTGTGGTGTATATGCACAACAATTGTAGAGATAGCTCGTTTCTTCATATCCTGTACTATATCTACTCACAACTCTGTTACAAACGTTGCCTGGGTTGTCCGAAAGATCCTTTCTCTAGCATCCCTTTTCTTTGTTATATTTTTGAAGAGCATAAGTGGAATCTTCCCTCTATGTAATTTTTTCTCCATTTACGAAAACAAATCTGAATAGGTATCAAACAATTGTAGCTGCGACATGGAATAGTGCAATATTTGTGTAACTTAACCGACATACATGAACATGTGAAAGTAAAGGACAAAACCGTATATGGAAAGCAGTACCATTGCCTTCTCATTGTTCAAATATCCATCCTTTATATGGAGAATGTGTTGCGATCCAAGTTTTTTCACCAGTGTGATAGCTACACCAATTGTTCCAATTGGGTAAATATCATTACTCTATGAAAGTTGGCTGATAGTCGTGTCCGGGAAGAAACAATAATATGAACAAACAGCGGGAATTTTTTCCAAAATACTTGTGTCGTTGAGCGAAATAATCCGATCAAAATCACGATGGTCATATACTGTTTTCGACAATATATTAAAATTTCTAATGGATATCCCATTACCCGGCAATATTTTTTTTGCATGTTTTTGGACAAGTTGTGTAGGAATACTCAGTGTCATTGTCATCATGGCCTCCTTGTTTGTCATGTCAACACGCATAATGGATCTAGTTTTGTTTTTCTTGTCCAAGTAGGTGCTATAGAAGACCATTATGTCCTCGAGGAACACTTGTCCAATTCGACGGTTGTTCAAGCCCTCTATTGATAGCACTTTGGGTGTTACAACTCTAGACCTGGTGACAATTTTTGAACTGGAAAACTAAAGTGAATGTTAGTGCCCCGTTTTTTTTTTTGTATTCTTCTTTCATTGGCATAAATATACAAGTACATGCATAGCTTCGATGAATTATGGAGCCAGAGTTTTTCAACCACACCTCTTAGTATGTGGAACATGCGCTATGTTCGACGTCTTGCTTGTACTTGTCGATACTTCTTGTGAACTGCAAACCATGCATTGCAGATGACATTAGCATATTCACCATGCCATAGATGATTAAATAGCCCAGGATATTTTTTTGGTAAACATACTAAGAGCAGAGCGTATGCATCTTTACCTTTGGCATTGTTGGTCTGTTGATGTCTGGGATGACTGACTGCTCATGGCCATGTCACTAGTCCAACTTTTTCTGATGCAAGCATGTGAAAATGAAAATTAGGACTAAACAAGCATATGCATTGTATATTGTCCATCAGAAGGACTAAATAAGCATAGAAGTGCGACTATAGATGTGAAACCGTTAATCCGCCAACCAGCACACCAAGGCATTTTTGGAAAGAGCACTAAGCAGAACAATTAGAAAACAAAAGGGATAATAGAAAATGGAAAAAGTATAAATAGGGAGGGTAGAAAGGGCCATTGTTTCCAAGCCATCGTTTTCAAGTCTAATATTGTATGTCCCTACCCAGTTTATATATTTAATTTGCCAGCACAATTGATATACCTTTTAGAATATTGTACCACAGAACCCTCTGTTGTTGCACAGAACAATTCATCTTCCTGTCCAACCAACTTGTTTCTTCCAAGGAACCAGCGCCAAATATGAAATGGACACGAAGGCAAGTTAGTATGAATACAGACATGTAAAAGAAAGAGAAACAGGTCTAATTATTCGAATGTAACAGCAAGAAGAATACGCAAAATATATTATATTTGAAGGAAGAAAAGAAGGGGAAAAAACTAAAACTAAAAATAAAGGTGGAAAGCAGCAGAACAAGCAAAACAAATATACAGACAGTAAATGAAAAAATGAACACTAGAATATGAAATAAGAGCACAAGTATCCACTTCTGTAATTCCTCGGCTACATTCCCGCCAAAGAGTTCATTGTCCTCTCCAACCATTCTGTTTGTTTAAATGTAGCAATGCAGGGAAAACACAATGGACATGAAGCAGGTTAGTATGCAGGAATGCATGTAATGAAGATACAATAAAGTATGTCAACACATATACATACAATAAATGAAATAAAAAACAACACAATATGAAATAACAGTACAAGCATGCACCTTTCTATATCCTCTTCAAGCGATGCAGTCAAGACTCCATCGTTTTCTCCAGCTATTCTGTTTGTTTGAATGTGGGAACACACAAAATACAATGAACATGAATGGAAGCTAGTATGCACTCGACAACAAGTAATATGTACATACAATAAAATAGATGCAACGGACAATCTAAAATATAGGCAGAAACATGAACCTTTGTGCTTCTCCATCCATAGTTGTAAATGTGTAATTTCTTTTTCCCTTACCAAAATATATTACAAGCCACATAATATTATGAAATTGCATGGCCGTAGCTAAACGATTTATGGTTTTCCATGAAAAGTATCCATATATGCTTACACCGATGGAAATACATGTTCTTTATCCTGTACACAGACTGTTGTGCCCACAATAGAAGATTTTGGTTTTCCATGGCAAACTAGCCAGATATGCTTGTAGACAATGAAATATAAATTTGCAGAATATTTGTTGTACATATCATATTTCAAGAACAAGACAGATTCTATCATGGGCAGAGCAGTCTATGTACAGGACAAAGAGCATGTATTATCATATGGGCACATGTGGCCATACATGGTTTATAAATGTAGCCTGTATATGCTTTATTTTAACAAAAAAACAACGGATATTGCAATTTCACATGTACTTCTCGAAGTATTTTTCATGCAACTATTTTCTTTCATGCCAACACTGAAGCACCAACAAAACCTCACAGCAAAACAAATATCCACCTCACCAAACAGGGCTAATAACACAACTGCATGTCGACTCGTGGGTGCAGGGGCTGAACACCATAAAGCGCCCAAAGAACAATAATAATCCAAAAAAAAAAAAACAGCTCCAACTACGGGCGCAGTAACCCAACCCTACAAAGTCGAATCAAACAAAGTAAAACAACAAGCACCAAACCAGGGAGAAAGCAGGAACAGGCCCAACTGCAGCCACATGGCCCCAAAGCGTAAACCCAAGACAAGCAAACACAACCAACAACCCACGAACCAACGAACAAGAAACAACCACCGAACTAGTAAACAACATATGTATCTCCAACAATTATGAAACTACAGTCGAAGCACAAAAGGAACCAGAAACATACGACGAGCATGCCAGTACAAATAAGAAAACATTCTTACTTCCAAACTGAAAACATTGAACAATAAACAAGGAATAGAAAATGAAACTATGGCATGGAAACTTACTCCGAAACGATGAAAGGCAGAAGCATGGGTCGAATTGTGAACCAAACAACAACAAGCAACAACTGGAAAACCAACGAAGAAGAATCACTCACCGAAATAGCAAACAATGTTTGTAGCTTCAACGATGACGAAATTGCATTGCAAAGCTAGAAGAAGGCTGAAACATAGAATGCCTATTCAACTAGCGGTGGACAACAATATTGTGCAAAATCACTGCAACATTGTATGGAAAATTTCGAGGAAAAATGTAGTCCGAGAAACGTATCTACATAAACATTTAGGGTTTTCAGGCCGTCTAAGTACCTCGCGGTATGTAAACATTTAAGCTGTCAGACCTCTTGGAGGACCTCACATCATGTAAACATTTAAGTTGTCAAGCCTATTCAAGCACCTCAAAAAAAGTGCCAATACATTTCAATACAAATACATGCGACAAGGATGTTATAAACTTTGGAATTCTCGATGACTACAAAGCTTCGATATCTAAACATTTCAATATGATTAGTACAAATAAGAACTTACAGATTGTTGATGTGTTTATGAATTCTTGAACTTAGTATTGCAATCCATTAATCACAAGAGTCATATCAAATAATCTAAACATTGGTAGTAGGATGATGAGCTGACCATTTCACTCTTTCATTAGGAAAAAATCAATGGGAGGCTAAATCAATGATTTTGTTTTGTGTGCGTGTGAATTCAATTTTTATTTTTAAATGAAATGACATTAGATGTATAGATTACATAATTTGAGTGTATTAGGTTTTTTAAAGCAATTGAATAGATTTGTATAATCAAAATTTATAATTTCATTCGATTTATAGTGAATTTAAGCAAATATTAAATTTTCAAATCCTAATGAAGATAAAAAAGAGCCAAATCATTGGTGAGTTATCTTGTGCCATTTAAATATGTGTAATGATATAAATTATTATAGATAATTACTTTTAAGGTAAAAAAAGTTATTTTTATATAATATTACAGTTGCTATGATGATTGACTCTGGTATTCCATTTGTTTTATTTTATATAAAACTCATACTATAGTTCTATGTTAGCTAAATTGGTTATAAATTATATTTATGACAAGATTTTATATGTATTAATATGTTTACAAATTCATATTTGAATGAGAATTCTTACTCTACAATTGTATATCAAATAGAAATGTATATATTGTTACATAGATACATATATTTACTTATCCTTCACTAAATCTACAATTTTATAGTAAAGGTACTAAGAAATATATGTCCTAAGGGGTTAGCTCAATCAATTCTTGCTAATGTTGTTAGCCTTATGGCTAGTTTCATGCAAATAGGTCCCCAATTCAAATCTCTTTAGTTTAGGTCACTTGTCTACACCGATGGGTTTACTAGGGTTGTCATCCATGAATGTGGGGAAGCATCCTTGGGTTTCCTGACAAGGTTTTCCCTGGAAAAAAGGTATTAATAGATATATGTGATATTGATTAATTAAAATTAAATATATGATATAAAAGTTCATTCAATATATACAACATAATGATTAAAAAAAAAAACTCTTAGGGGATGTGAATGAGAGATAAACTAACAACATTTATACATTTATGGTTATCAATATCTTTAGACTCTATTAAAAAAAATGGCTTTATTAAGTTTCACACTTTAGGGTCTATTAAAAAGGTCATCTTTATGAAATTTGATCATTTTGTGGTCTATAAAAATGACGACTTCGTAAAATATATTAGTTTTTGAGATTAAAAAAAAAAAAAATTGAAATATGACAATGGATTGGAATTGGATGAGACTGAATGAAATTAGTTCTCTGAGGACTACATTAAGGTTTCACTTTCTTTGGCTAAGTAGGTTTATGTTACTAAAGTGTGAATTATAGTGATGTATATTTTAGTTGAGAGTGAGGTTGCAAAGGGGGAGTTTGATGTTGAAGTCGAGGTTGTTGGTAAGGTGTGCAAGGAGGTATTAAATATATGTTAGATTAAGTTTAACTATGAGAATTTCCTGACAAATTTTATATCTGGGTAGGC
>ML791772.1:89346-100318 GCA_009831015.1 Picea engelmannii | reverse complement strand
TTGTGGTTGTGGGAAGTGGAGACATTCTCGAGAGAAGGTTATGTGTGTGGTTTTGAAGCCAACTAGAGTGAGCCATTCTATAACTTGTTTGAGAATGGGATAAATAACATTACATAATTTTAGGCCATAAATATACTCAAGGGTTGTTGTAAACATAACATGGTTGAAAGGTAATAGCCATAGGTTGATTGAGCATGACCTAAAATATGATAATAGTCATGATAGGGTTAGGGTACTCAATGGGAATCTAAAAGGGCAAAGTAGGAGAAAATTCAAAAAAATGCTTGGAACAATATAAAGGCAGAGGAAGAATAACTCTTCATATAAGAAGAGGAGGAGAAGTGAGAAGACTTTTCCCCAATATGAAAGATAAAGGGGAAATAAGAGAGGAAAACATAATTGCTAGTGGAATTAAAAAAAATGTAGACAAATGAGTGGGAGTAATAAATGAAATTATCTTGATCTATGTAGGAAATAGTATTATGTTTTCTTGGAGACTTGGGGTGGCCTAGAATCTCAGGGGTTTGAATAATTAGCTCAACAGTTGAAACCATAAATATAACAACATTTCTACATTTTCTAGGGAAAAAAAGGAGGTGCTAAGCTAAGAATAAAATTATAAGGAAAGTATGGAAGTTGCTGCTAATTTTGAGAAGAAACTAAGAATATAGGAAGGTGAAGAAATGAGGGGGGGTCTAAACATTAATTGATTCATATGTGCTTGATGTGAACTATAGGGGTGATTAAGGAGTATTTGTTGATTATTAAAGGAGGGAACTTGATTTAAATGGAGCTAATTGAACTAAACAACCTTAAGAAACTAAACAAAATAGAGAGAGGGGAAAAATGTGGGTTTATTAATGAGAAGGTTTGACTTAAATGATAAGCTCTAGAAAAAAAGGTAGGTAAATTGAGAAGAACTGAAAAAAACGGCTTAACTTAGATGAGAAGAGTGAAAAACAAGAGAGGAAATAGAGAGAGCCACAACTAAATCTTGTCTTTTTATCCCAAACCCTGAACAAAAGAGAGAAAGAGAGGATAATGAATAAGATTCATTACCTTTTTTTTTATTCTTGGTGAGATTAGGAATTTTGGGAAGGAAAATGGTACTTGATTTCCTAAGAGTTGAATCAATGAAGTGGGATTTATTCTCTTACCATGTGATCTCTGAGACTAATAAGCATATCTAAAAAGGAATTAAGAAGATAGTAATAATCAAGTCATTAACTGTAATGAGAGGGAAGGCATGTATGTGTTTCTATATTTTTCTTATTCCACCTTTAAACAAAGAATAAGGTTTCCCCTTTCTCCATATAGTACAACAATACTAAAATGAACCCTAATGTAATCAAGGAATCAAAGAAACATAAAATCAATAGATAAATGATGTTTCCCAATGCCCTTGTTAGGAAGGAAAAATCTCCTACTTTATAATAACTAATATCCTTATTTTAGGATAAATTGTTGAAGCTCTTGTGACCATGTGGATCTAATTGGTTTGAACCTAAATAAGGGTAAAAGGATACATGATATGAAGTAAAATATGTAGGAGAAATGTATAGCAACAAAAAAACAAAATCTAAAAACTATGATGATCAAGGGAAACAATAGATGGTGATTACCAAGCCTACACAAGTTTGGAAGAGGGTAGCCTTTCCTAAATACATAAGAGGATTTCCATTTGGTGAACCCTAGAAACCAAATCAAGACTAGAAGAGGCCAATAACCATCCAATTTATAGAAAACATATAAAGAAATTTAGAGAGGGTAACCTCCTCCAGAACTTGAGGAGGGTGGAGAGGAGAAGAGAGAAGAAATAACCACAATAACCCAAGAGAGAAATTGTGCAACGAAGGGAATCCAAGAGATTGAGTATGTGAGATGATGAAATAATGTGTAAGAGTGGAAATGAAAAATACAAAGGGCCCATCTATTCATAGTGGAAATAGAGATTAAAGGGGTCAAGAATACAGACCCTAAAATAAAATATCTTTGGGTTCAACTTCTACCATACTATAATGTATTCCAAGGAACATAAAATTGAGTCTCTACTTTGCAAGACTACAATATATAGTAGCAATATCATATATGTCATTGACAGTTGTGAGAACATATTCACAATTGTAAAGGTAGGCAAAGAAAAATAAAAATGTGAAAACAATTAGTTGAAAAAATAAAAATAAAAATCAATAACATACAACAAAAGTAGGAGAAAAATAATCCAAACAGTAATCCCAACGACCCATGACACAAATCAAGGACCAAAATTAATAAAGTTGAGTCCTAATAATGATCAAAGGGGATTTGAATGTTCGAAAGAGTGGATCAATTAGGAAAATTGACTTAGTAATTAGATGTTTATTCATCTAGTAATAATTCAAAACTAAAGTAGATTACCCAAAAAATCATTTTATTCAACCAAAGGTGGATGATTATAAAAATGATTTTGACTATTTTAACCAATTTGTAAGAGTCCTTTATAAAATACAATAATGGATAACACATTAAATTTGTTTAATACAAATTCTTGGAAGTTGTTTTTCAATTAAATTGTAAAATTCTTGTAAGTTACAAATTTACATGTTTAAGTTTCAAGACATACATGTAACAATGTATTTGATCCTAACATAAAACTATTACCATCAACAAATTAAATTATCATACCCCCTACATGGCCGAATGAAAATGTCGAAGTAATTTGGGGATGTTCTGTAGAGTTATCCTTTTTCATCCAGATGACTCAACAATTAATTAGAAACTTGTAAAAGAAAAAAGAAAGACTCTTAAGGATAAAAAAAATAGAATTAATTAGAAACTTGTAAAAGAAAATAGAAAGACTCTTAAAGATTAAAAAAAATTAGATTCTGATAGATACATCGTTAAGAAAAAAAAATTAGACAATGCATGTGTTTAACTTCTTTTTTAATTAAAATAGAAATTGTGGAAGCCAAAGAGAAAAAATCTACACACAAAAAATGGTTTTACTACAGTGCTTATGGTTTATTTTTTTGGTCGAGTATCAATTTGATAAACTCATATTCAAGTCATACTTCTCTTAAATGTTTGTTGACGGGTCTAAATTTTCCCGAAAAAAGTAAGGGGTTACCCCCAATAAGAACTACCAATTAGACCTCTTATTGTTTGGAATAGGGAACCCATTCGGATTCTGGCCTGGCAACCATTGTTGGTTTGGTTTTACTGGTCACGGCCCGGTCCACCAACGAAAGGGAGTGATGGATGGTTATGAAAACGAAAGATGTATATGAAGACTACATAAATGCAAGTCTAATCTATTTCTAATCTACCCTATCCTAGCTAGGAGAGAATTAATGTAGGTGAATGAGTTGTGACATGAAACTAACTCTACCAATAGCTTCACCTAGATAGTTGAAATGAAGAAATAAAGTCAGATAACACATGCACATGAATATATAACCAGAATAGTCTAAGTCACTATATCACATACATTGGCATCTCATTCGCTCAGGACATGTAATATAAGAAAGAGTAACAAAACTGCAAGAAAACATATATTGTGTCAGAATAGTCCATAAACAAACATGCTCTTAAAGCCCATGTGAACAACAAACATTCTACTTGAAATAGTTTGTAGCAGGACAATAACACATGCAAGTCCTCCTCTCTATCAAAAGTTGGCCCTGGGGGCTTCTCCATATTAACAGTTTCAACAATAGTACATGAAAACTCAAAGAAACCTCTCCAATTTTTAGTTGACACTGTATTCCCAAAATAGTTTAGAAGTGTACAATGTTTGAAGAGCCAAAAGGCCGTTTCCTTTGGGTACAATTTTAGTATTTAATGAGGTTGAATGTGACCCTTGACCTTTCTCCTTCCTATGTGACCTTTCGCCTTAATTCCAATGTTTGTATTATTCCCTTTGTGATGATGAGAAATGAAGGAAACAATTATATCTTGAATTTTTCCTTTAGTGTTGGTGTGCCATCACAGATTCCGACCATACGCACCATGTGTATCATAAAGGTTGGTATGGACATGGGAACGTCTTCGTTATCCAGGTCTGACAATCGCTCGTCATGGAATTAGGATCTCCTCTTCAACTATATGCATTAGATTTCCCTTGATGCTCCTTTATCACTATGGTTGCTATTGTTATGGTTAGTATGTCACACTTGATTGTAGGTTTCATTTCAGTGACGTTGAGTACAACCTCTTATCGAAAGTGGTTATCTGGCACCACTTAACCTACAACAAATGAGTGATATGAGATTAATATTGAAACAAACCATTAAATTAAAGCATTTGAACCCTTAACTGAAACACTAAGTAATATGTCTTCCATGTAAACTTCCCTGAAATGTGTTATTGGTTTCCCTGCTTACGGTTGAGGAATTTTACTCTCCTGGGGTTGTTGAGGAGGTACCATATATTCATATTGAAAAATTAAGGCAATAGGTTATGAATTTATCAAATCCTATAACTATAAACTCGTATATCTCGGAAATACCTTTCCAACGGTATAAAAAACACATGAAATGGACACCCAATTTAAAATTTATGGTCGATTTACTAAAGGAGGTTTTTAGGTTTCAAAGGAGTTGATGGGAACTCCTCTGATTTGCATCAAAGGAGTTGACGCGAACTCCTTTGATGCACATAGGAACCCCTCCAATCTGCATCAGAGGAGTTTGAATGAACTCAACAAATGAAATTTAGAGGCTAAGTTATGAACTTCCTCGAGTGATTGTGTTGGTGCACATTCTTTTAAACTCTTCGGGCAAGTGGTCGTTGTAATGCATGAGCTTATACTGTGTCTTCATCATGGGCACATTGGGTTAAAAAAAAAAAATTCGCAATGGTTCCATGAAATCTTGGTACTTAGTTCATTTTTGGTTTTGTATAAGTGGGGAAAAGATTCTCAGCAAAGGGGTTTAAGTTAAAAATTGTTTTTAAAGGGGGCAATCTTTTAAAATATCAAAATTAAAGATTAGGGGTGTTCCCCACTCTTCCACTTTACATTTAAAAAGTTTGAAAATAAAAAAAAGGGAAGGGGTTGGCATGCAACACACCTTTTCCTTCCTAGTCCATGAAAGTTATGGTATCAAATAAAAGAGAAGGGGGAAGGGAGTGGCTTGGCCATGCCCACAAAAGGGGGAGTCACGGGGGCATGCCACCCTCCCCTCTTACACTTCATCAACCAAACCCAATGCGCTAACCTAAGATTAGATTTGAACTTTGAGTTATAATGTTTTCATGCGTAAATCGAAGTATATGTTATGAATGTTTCCGAGTCACATCATGGAACTTGCTATCAACTATGTCGATGGCATGTTGGAGCATTTTCTATCAACTTCCCCACAGACTATCAACACACATGAAGTAAACTTCTTTGAACACGTCGATGAACTTGTCGTTAAGTTTTTTGAACATGTCGATGAACTTGTCGTTTGAGTCGTTTAAGTATTGGAAAAGGCATGCATCTTTATCAAAGGGGGAACATGAAGGGTGGTATGTGGGTCATGGGCCCTCCCCTCCATGTAATCTTTAAGACCTTATACAATAATCCCCATACATTTGTCCAAGTCGTTTAGTCATTGCATCATTTTTAATTAATTTATTTCAATTCATATGAATTTGAAATTAAATGTTTTTTCAAATTGAAATAAATATTAATTAAAGTATAATTTTAATTAAACAGTTTTACATTGAAATAAATGTTAAACAAAATGAGATTTTTGTGTATGGGTCGTGCTAACCAGTTACCTCGTTGAAGGAGATGTTGACGCTACCTAGCTTGACTTTAAAATCTCATAACTTACTCATACACTGTCGGACTGGGGTACCGTTTTTTGCGATGGGGAGAGCACGGAGAGACGCTTTCAGCGAGACAACTAGATATGTCATTCAAGTATTTTGTTGATGTTGCGGTTGTCGAGGATGACTAGGCTAGAAATTCTTGGTGATTTTTTTGTAACTTTTGGGCCTTGAAATCCGATTTTGTCAGTTGCATTGGAATCGTAATGGTGGGATTCATACAATTAACATGTTTTGGGGATGAAAAATTAACTTTGACGGACATAGAAAAATTGCGCTCAAAGGAATTTTTAATGGGAGTTTGGGTGTTGCGTTCATTGATGCTTCTTCCAAATTATATTCCGTTGGTTTCTAGACCATTTATGATGTATAAGGACCTGGTTCATCCATTAAAATTGCAGTGATACATTAGTAGCATGAAATTATACATCTTCCAAAACAACCAACTAACATTTGGAGCACTTAGCACTGTGTAAGAGTTGGGAGGATCATATTTCTTCTGAAGTGTGTTTCAAAACTAGCGTAAGACCAATAGGTGTTGTGGTTAAACCATCTGATGCTAGGTGATGCTCTCACAATGAATATTTAGTCATAATATCAAGAAACACAAAGAAAACAAGCTAGTACCATGTGCGTGAAGAAATCCATTGGGGACATTACAAACTTGATTACAACTGGAATCTGAAGTGGATCAGGTGAGATAGGAAAACAGTGACCAGTTTTCTAAGTAAGCGTGGAAATTTTAGTCATCAGAAATGTTAGGAGACTGACTAATGACACAACAAGGGTCTAAGTTGGAGGAGGAAAAAATAAGCCTCAGAACGAAGGTGGGCCATGCTGACCTGGTCAGCTTTAGCAAGAGGGAGAATATCATCGTCGATGTGTTTGGTGATGATGAGGGGTCGACATCCTTCGATTGACGCATTTGGAACAGGCAAGGGAAAATTATCATAGGCAGTGTATTGAAGCGAAGGGGAAGAGCGTTGTTGATATGTGACGCATTGGTGAAAGTGGAAGAAATTCAACCGATGAAAGGTGTGTGCATGGAAAAGATAATCGTGTGGACATCATCGATGTGTTGTCGTTGATCATGCGTACTTCACTAGTTAGGAATACATGCGTTAACGAATTTTAGCAGAGGCACATTGGTGCATCATCCAAGTTCCAAGGGAGGTTGTTTATTTATAGGTGAATAAATCAATGGCGCGCCAACGCGACAGTGGAAGAAGGATGTGTTTGTCGATATGTTATGTATCAGCGCAAGGAGAGGGAACTCACTGAAGTGTGGATCACTATGTAGAGGTGATCAGGAGAGTAACCACAAATGATAAGGTGGGAGAGTGTGAGAAAAACTTGGGAATAGTCGTTTGCACAATAGTGAGAGGGAGAGGGTCCTAGTAGAAAGAATTGGAGGGGGTGGGTGGGGGGGAATTTCTCCATTTTGGAGAGACATTATAACAAAAAAATTGGGAGGTTGTTGTGCGCGCGCAACAAATGGCGATACACTGGTCGAAGCCAGAATCTCTGCTAAATTTTTTCTAACTCATAGGAAAAAAATATAGAGAGTCATGAAATTTACTTTTAAGTTCAAAAATTATTAAAATAATATGCAATTGTTACCTGAAAGATTCCATCGTGGTGGGCTCACTAACAATGTTTGCATATCGACTAGTGGAGCTCATCTGCTGTAGATGGAGAATGAATGATGATGATATTATTTCCTTAAATTGCATCAACTATCCAAGTTGGTATCTCTATCATAGGGATGATATATATTTGGGATAAATAAAGATTTTTCATCGGGTGTGTATATAGATATATCGCAGGTGTTGCTCCACTACCCACGAGTGTTCATAGCCCCGATGGAGTCACCACGACATCACAGACCTTGCTCCGCTTCCAGCGAGCATCCATAGCCCCAACGAAGATATTTGCATGTCCCCTAGTCTGGTCAAGCTTTCCTTTCCATTCATTCCTCATTTGTATAGTGCATTCTTAGCATTCAGTGGATGGGGAAAGAGGTGTCCTTTTAGCATGATTAGGGGATGATTGTTAGCTATTGAGATTCATTTGAATATTTGTTGCACCTGACTACGTAAATATATCTCTTTTGGTTTTCAACCTTTAGACTTTGATACTTCACCCTTCATGCAAGTAGATACTTGGTGTGTGGATGGCTCCCCTATTACATAGGATCTACTCACCAACTAGTATGCAAGGATGATCATTGATTAACCACTATGTTCAGTCCTGGTTAGAATGCTGACAAAATATTCCTAGATAGTCCTAATTTATATTTAAATAGAGACCTCCTAATTCTTCTCATGATCTAGGCAAGAGATGCATAATGATTCGTGCCTTCTCCAGTGCAAAGGAGTTTCCTGTAAAATATAGACAAAGGTGAGAGGACTATATGTCATTAAGTGCAATCAAAGATTATAAGAAAAAAAAAAATTAAGAAATGAACTACTTTCAAAGGAAAAGATGGTAAAGAAAGAAAGAGATGAGATGGCATATTCAGGGTTAGATATGAACTCAACTTGCTGCAACTAAAAAATGAAAGTTTGATGAAATGAATATTAAAGGCATGCAGTCGGTAAAGAATGTAAAATGATAAGAGATATTGGATGAGAGTGTTTCCAGCAGCTTCAAGGATATTTATGCATTCCGACCATCTAAAAGTTTGCGGCCTCTTGAAATGAATAATCTGTGAGAAATATTATATGAATATTACTTCATTCAGATTAGCTTCGGTGCTATCATTGGCTGAGAATTACATTCTTCATTGTGATTTCTTGAAGACTTTCAGTTCATTTGTGCAGCCTTGGGGGAAAGGGTTAGACAATGATTTGCTTCGTCGTCCATAAAATTTCTTTGCCTTGGCCTTGTTATATCTTCGTTTCCTTTTCACTTCTTCCATCTCCAAGCTCATGCTACAACACGATATGTTCAATTAACCATAGTTTCGATTGTGTATATGCATGCTTCACGATCAATTGAAATCCCTTGAATACATGAGGCTCCCTCAAACATTGTCCTTCTTTTCAAATTAATATATATTTCCTTAATCAAAACCTCTTGGATGTCCAAAATCAAATGATGAGTATTGCATGTTTCAGTTACCAAGATCCCAGTAGAGAGGAAGAGTTGATTTTTTTTTAATTGGATCTCCCCATTGGACAACAAATGACTACGTCAGTGAGGATCACCAGTTCCGCCTTGGAGAAGCATGCTTGAGAGCTATTTGATTGATCAATATATTTCAATGATTTTTCTAAATAGACAAAATCCCGATCAAGGTTGTGAACAACCGATGAAACTCCCTTAGCTTGGTTTCTGTCTTGTTCCATTTGCTAAGTACTCCTCAACAAGTATTATTTCGACATCTTGGGATAATCGGTTGTCTAACTCTCAACGTCAAAGTAAATGTTGTCGAAACAAGTGAATTTTGCAATTAAAACCTCTCAGAATATTCATGCAATGGTTTCCTCATGAAGATTGATGGAAACCAAGGTTAAGCCATGCTTTTAGTCAGATAAAAATGAAAAGCATTAAAGGAAAAAAAAAAAAAAAAAAAACTTTGATGAAAAGCAACTTAAACTACAACATACCTTTATGAACTTTAAACTAAACTAATTGAAGCAAGTGATATTTATTGAAGCGATAAAAAAAATCGAAATACATGCTATTCAAATGAAAACAAAAGCATGAATCTGAGTTATTGCGTTCAAAAAGGAAGTAAAAGAACTATGTTAATCCTACTTGTTATCACTGAAATTTCGTCCGCAAATGGTTACAAGAATTCAACATCGTCAAACAATTATGAAGTTATCCATGGACCTAAATTAATACAAAAGCATTCATAAAGGGTCAAAAACTATACAAATAGTAGAAAAATTGAAGGGAGCTATGAAGTCATTGGACACGCGTGCACATGCGCGGAACAGAAACGCACGATTCGTGCACATGCGCACGATGCACGACTGTTATCGCAAAAAGCCGCACACCTGAGAAACGATGCATTTATGAGAGTGGTCGGCCTCCCACCCACTTTTGGTTCAGCTCCCAAGCTGATTTGACACTCAAATCTGGACTGGATTCGACTGGAGGGCTGGTCAAAGACCTAGAAATGCCCTAATTAGCCTCTTTTTGCACTACAAACTAGTTGAATAATAGCTCAAAGGAATGCTATAAAAAAGCCATGGATACACTTCATTTTTCAAGGAATTTCATAGCAGAGTTATGCTGCCACTATTCTCTTGAGGAATCTTGCCAAGAGCATACTTGCATCATAGCTTTGGAGCAATCCATCTCACCCCTTGAGTGGATTAGCAAAATTTTTTTCACCATTTTTCATTTTTTCTCAAAAGTTGTAAGAAGAGCTTGCTTGTGGGGGTCCAAGAGCCCTCCCTTGGAGGAAAAAGGGACTCATAGTCCCCTTGCTTCTCAGTGTTTTCTTTCATCAATATTAGCCTTATCATTGGTGAAATGGGTCTAATTGTTTCTTTTGTCCTTATGTCCCTATGCTTATGAATTTAGTTGTTATCTCATTTCTTAGTTTAATTCTTAGTTGTTGTTTTACATTTCTTTCTCTAACCCTTTTCCTTGCAGTTGTCCTTCTCAACAAACCCAACTGAGCTTGCAAACAGCTCTATTTTGCTCACTAAGGTGACCAAAGAGGCACAAATAGATTGGTGACTCCACTGGGGAAAGGTATCAATTTTCTACCCCATTTGGGTTTTTCTTGCTCTTCTTTTAGTTTGTTTAACTTGCAGGTGCATTAACCAGCCTAAGCCGACCTGCCAATCATCCAATTCCAAGGTGAATTGAGATAAATCCATCTGGATTTTTCATTCTCGGCCGTGTGTCACATATGTGCGGGTTTTTAGGCCCACAGACGTGCATCGTGCGCACATGCGCTTAAGTCACAGTTATTTCCTGCACACGTGTGCTCATTTCCTTTTCTCTGCTCAAGCGCATGCGTTCTGTGCGCCTCTGTCTCCACTAAGATCCACACATCTGTGAAAAAATTCACGTTGTAAAGTTTTTTGAGATGTGGGGAAGGCCATTTGCCTTCTTAAAAATGATTTCAAGCATGTTTTAAAGCTGCACCACACTTAGTCCCCTCATCATATAAAGGGGTTAGTTAAAACACATAGGCACTTAGGG
This sequence comes from Picea engelmannii, assembly GCA_009831015.1. NCBI lineage: Eukaryota > Viridiplantae > Streptophyta > Pinopsida > Pinales > Pinaceae > Picea > Picea engelmannii. Next base: position 89,356 of record ML791772.1, on the reverse strand, counting down.
GGTTAAAATC
>ML791772.1:71238-89296 GCA_009831015.1 Picea engelmannii | reverse complement strand
ACGATTTCATCTCCCTTAAAGAACATTAAAACCTTTAGGAGAGGACAACAACCCTTCTTGGGACTCCTCTTAGTTTACTTTTTCAAACACATCTTAATATTGTAACGGGCCCATACATGCCCACATGCTACAAAGATAGGATAAGTGTTGAAATTTGCTTTCTTAGATCAAATCACTAGGGAAGTTTAAAGGTTTTGTAAAGGGCCCATACATGCCCACATGTTCAATCTAGGATAGTTTCAAATATTTTCTTAGATTACATCACAATAGGGAGTTAAAGGGATAGTAACGGACCCACTTGTCCACATGCTATCTTCCTAGGGACTTTTGAATTATGCAAGGTTGTACCAAAGGCACTTAGTTAATTAGGTAATCAACACTTGTAAGGACCAAGCGAAGTCCACATGCAACAAGATGACATCTAATTCACTAAAAATTGGCACACTTTCACTCACACAAAAAAGTCACTTATCACTCACATAGCTTCTTCTTGAAACGTGGAGGTCCAAGTAAGTTTCCTTCAAAGGGATTCCAAAAACACCCCACCCTTCTCTTGACGAAACTATCCACTCCCATTTTAAAATCAACGAGGTTGGTTCACACCCCCAACCTCTCAAAACAACTACATCTAATTTTTTTCTAAAAAATCACTAAGTTTTCCTCCACAGGAGGTGCCAACAGAAATTTGTTAGTCTAGGTAGGATTTTGGGGATAGGCATCCAAATAACTCCTCGTTATCTGGTTCTCACATTGTCAAAACCATAGAAGTTGTCAAATAGGGAACTGAAAATCATCCAAGTCAAATGTTCCTAACACCATAAGGCAGGGAGATACCTGTGAAGGGTTGAAGGCCGAGGTCCGGTTGTTCTGTGCATCCCCCCTTGAGGCACCCACCTTTTGGATGGGATCTAGCCCATGACCCATTTCTGAGGCCGAAAATCTAAATGCCGCACTTTGACCGAGGTACCTAGTGACCAAAGTTTAGGACATCTACCCAGGTGGCAATTATGGGTTGCAATTGCACCTTGATTGGATTTTGTGTGGCTATTGGGAAATATAACCAGCTCTTTCAGGATATGCCCCCTTTACCCCTCATTATAACCAATTATTTCATCTTTCACTAGTTTCTCTTCCAGTGACTTCAGACCCCACTGTTGAGTACTATTGGAAGGTCCAGTGCTATTTGAGAGGAAGGACGTTACGTCTTCTAGGACACGATCATTTGTTTTCTTTTGATTCCCCATGCGGACCAAACCCACTTATCCACATATATGCTTTTTTTTTAAAACACTTTATGTATGATGCACTTCTGACTACATTTTGATTTGGATATATATATTGTGTAAAGTTCAAAATTTGCAAACACAAAGGCTCTTGTTTCTTTATTACTCTCACCACCATTTGCACACATTCACTCAACTAGTCGGACATCATAGGGGACCCACATAATCCTCACCGTTCACGACGCTTGCTAAACCTCCCTCCTATCTTAGGAGGAGTGTCTGGTCTTGACCACTCATCGACACCACCTTCACACACTCCTGTGAGTGATACTGTTTTAGGATCATCTTTGCTTGGTTCCACATTACTTGGGTCCACTTCCCAAGGTCATCCGTCCACTCGCTCTCCTTTACACAGAAGCAGGGGACCAACTTCCTCTCAAGGAGGAAGTACCAACCCACCTAGCCCCCCTCCAGGGTCAGGTTCCCAACACACTCACAACATGGCAGGAGCTAATCCTCAACCAACCCTCTTAATGCCATATTTGGCCTCTCTTAACATACCGGATCTAAGCAAACTTACCAATGATCCTATATTGCATGACCCCACATGGCCTGCAATGCCCACCAAACTACCTTCAGACATCCCCAAGTTTGAAGGCAAGGCAGGCGATGACTCTGCCAACCATGTCATGACCTTTCACCTATGGTGCTCTTCCAATAGCATTATGGATGATTCCATCAAACTGTGCTTATTTCAACGCACTCTCACTGGCCCATCAGCCAAATGGTACGTAGAGGAAAAGTCAGGGTCCCATGCGACTTTTGAGTCCTTGGCCAAAGCATTCTTGACCTTCTTCCAATTACCAATCTGCCACGACAATGGTCTGGAACTACTTTCTAATTTCAAACAAACCTCAAACACACATATCGTTGATCACATTCACGAGTGGCATAGGCGACGTAGTTTATGCAAAGCAGAAACCACCAAGCAACAATGTCTTGACTGGTTTCTTAGATCACTTGTCTCTCTCCTTGGTAAGGATGTAGCTTCCACCTTTCCTCAATCGGAAGAGGAAGCCATCAACAAGGCTCAACAGTATGACCTCATCTATGCACAGTCAGGATACTTATACATGGTACTTCCTGATCTCCCAAAACCTGTGACATTTGGCCAAGACAAACCTGGGATGTCTCACTCAACAGACAGACTAATTGGTAACACCACTCACCATGGTCCCCAACCCCAACAACCACCAATGTATGGAACACCTCAATACTCGCTGGCATACAGGGGCACTTCTTATTACCCCCCACCCCCTTATCAACAACCTTACCCTGTGGCAATGCCTCCACCCATGAGTGGGCCACCGCTGGCACCCCCCATACACCCACCTATTCTAATGAATTCTGGTACCCCCTCTACCTCAGCTTATAGTACTAGCRCAAGAACCATGCCTTCCTATGTACCTTACGGATCGTTACCCCCACAGAATCCGTACTTTCCATTTCCTGGTCCCCCACAACCCATGGCTCCCCCACATCCTCATGCTGGGGTGAATTTTGTTCAACCCTCTCCCATTCAGCAATATCAACATTTTGAACAACTGAATACGGCCAATCCGACCCATCAGTCGAATAATGCCAAAAAAGGAAGAAACTGACACCATGAAAATCCAGGACCAGGAGGGAACATCCCTCACCACCATCCCACTGGGGGAAACCAATACCAAGAACCCCAAGGGGGTACCCATAACAATCCACCATGACAAGGGAAGAACAACAATCTTCGAACTAACTTCCCTTACGCTATATGTGGTGAGTATGGACATTATACTCATCATTGCCCCCAAATTCTTGATCTCCAACGGATGAGGGAATCCATGAACTCACAGGGCCCTTCGGCACCATCTGCCCATCAGCAGGCCCCACAACAGTATTTGCAACCACTGTCGCCAACTGTTGTTCAAAACCCCATTCCATACCAAGATGTGTTGAACACCCAACAAGTGATCAACCCTACCCCACCACAAATGGGGCCATATCCAACCCTAGGTGCCACTCAACCTGGAACTGTGGTTGATCGCAGTATCCTCCTCACCAGCGAAGACATTCTTCTCCAAACCTGCAACCGCCAATACAGTATGCCTCCCGAATCTACCCCAACCACCTCAGAAACATTTCCAGCTACTATAGGACACCCATTGATGATTCCACGTCCTAACGTAGAACCCATTCCTCTCATACCATGTATTCCTTTACGATGGAATGTACACAACCCTCACGCTAGGGCTGCTCATAACTATAGTCTGGTTGATGACTTATCCCAGTCTCCCACAACCATATCTGTATTAGAGGTCCTCCAAACCTGTCCATCACAGCGCAAGTCCTTGCTTTCTGCCTTGGGGGAAGTCGACATAGATAACACGCAGCTCATCAAATTTGATTCAGATAACGGGGAACCACGTCTTCTTGCCCAAGTAGCCTTCCAGATACTAGTTAAGATTTGCAACACCACAGTTTATCGGTGTATCATTGATGAAGGTGCATCCACCTGCATCATGTCTAAATATGTATGGCAGAAAATTGGCTCCCCTGTGCTAGTACCCTCTACCATCACCCTTCGAGCTTACGACGGTCGACCAACATCTTCCACAGGGCTTTGTCAAAATATCCCCATAGAAATTGGGGGCAAAACCATCCTCATTGAAATTGAAGTTATCAATGCCCAACTTGATTACAATATCTTGTTCGGACGCAATTACATGTATGCTATTAAGGCGGTCACTTCTTCTGTGTTTCGTACGATGATGTTCCCCCATAATGGGAAGATCGTCACCATCGACCAACTTACACATTACGAGCCTAACCATTCCACCAACATTGATAACATCCTCCCCCTTGTTCATATTAGCTCTAATGATTTTCCAGTTGCCAACAAAGGCCCTGGATTATTCCAAGTCCCATCCATGTTAGGCACTTGTCAGGGCGCCCCACCATTCCTAAACCCATCTTTTTCAGCACAAGTGTGTGTAGTTTCCTCTAAAGGAAATGACACGGAGGATACCCTTCCTCCTAGGGAGGCCACTATCATATCTAACATCCCACTAGTCGCAGAGCTCCCCCCTCCTGAGCCTCCTACAAACTCGTCAATCCCACCAGTTCATGATTTCACCTCTCCCCAGGGCCATATCCCAGTTTGGGAGACAGTTCCCCAAACCATACCCTCTACACCCCCACTCACTCACCCCCCTTCCAAAGCTGGGGGCAGGCGCAAGAATAAGGAGCCCACAACTCCAACCCCCCCACGTGTCCAACCTCCTTGCGTGCTATGTGAGAAAGGTGGACACCCAACCCACAAATTCACATCTCTACCTGAGTTACGACACCTAATTCCACTCAATCCAACACCATCATTGCTCGCCACTATAGCAAGTACTGCCGCTACCTCCCCAAACTAAAATAGCAAAGGGCTGCGAACCAAATTCACTTGTGCCATATGTTTAGAATATGGTCATTATACACACCATTGCCCATCTATCCCATATGTCCGCCACACATTAGCTGCGGCACGCCACAAATACCTTCTCGATTTTCCTCCGACACTCCATACCAATGCTCTTGTGAATGTGATTCATTATACTTCTTCATCAATCCTCGAGAAAAGGGGAGCTACATGTCCTCCCCCCAAACTACCGCCCGATCGCCCATAGTATCGGTGCACCTAGGATGGCATTATGGGCCCACCATCTATATCTAATCCCTTTTCCCCACTTTCATTTTTTTTATCGGAGCCCATAAGCTCCGTTCTCCGAAACATTTTTGGCCACTTACACAGTCCTTTTCGTCGGGTGATCATTTTCACTATTCCCTGGTGGCACATCTTTCCATGACACACTCAGGTATGCATGCGGATATTCAAAATTATCAAATAAATGCTCATATGTTCGATTCTCTTCAGATATTGTTCACGTCGGGTATTTGGTTTTCATGTGTGCAGGTACTTGGTCATCATACATCGACACAACCCCTTCAGGTATATACTCAGCACTGCCATGTAGTCATTCCCTCTGAATCTCACTTACATCTCCAGTCACTCCCTCTGACATTTGCCTCTAGGATCCCGATTTCTGGCTCTGTAGTACCAACACCTCCATTTGCATCTTCGGTACTGTCACCTGGTAGGACTCTTACCCACATGAGTTGTCCCATTCATAGCACCCTTTTGCGCTTTTGGCACTCATGATATTTTTCAAAAACCCTTTAGGGATGGGAGTCCCGTTATTTTTACATCATGTCGCGAATCAGACACATACTCCTTCTCCTCATTTTTCTAGCTTTCCCAAACAGACTCCCAGATTTTCTCTTCACGGTTCTATTTTTTTGACTGCACCTCCGCAGTATCATGAACCCTCCATTTCATCCACAATCAGTTTGCCCATCTGCAAATTTCCCTTCATTTCACTTACCTCATACAAAAACCCACCCATGGGGCCCCCACCCTCCACCATTTCTCCGAGCAAATTATGCCCTACTCGGGCCAATCATATCACATTGGGGCACCCGTTTCTATATTTGTACACTTATCCCAAAATTATTCTTTATTTATTGTACAAACGCCTTTATTTCCAGCAGTTACATTACCTTTTTGTCATCCCCTTTGACGACCTTCTTCTTGGCCAAACGCAACCCATGTCGCCCTTGGTTGGGGCAATACTTCTCTTTTACCCTTGCTGACATCGTCCATATCTTCAGAGTTCCCCACAGGCCACTTACCTCTACCCTCTAAGTTTATTCACTTTGTCCCGCCTCTGGCACAACTTATCCCTTGTCTCGTTGTCCCCCTGCTACTTGACCTCATTGAACGATTGCGGCCACTTTTATCTCACATATACTCCAACCAAGGGCAATCTTGAGTCTTCCTACATCTTGACTTCGTCCATGTACCTCCTCCACTTCCTAACCTCACCAAGTAGATTGCACGAAGCCATTTTATTCTGGAAGTCGTGTCCCCCTTTTTTGTCGACATCAACACAGTTTTCCAGAAGGGCGACAATATCTTGATTCTCATTAACCATCCAATGAGCGATCTCGGATGGCACAGGGAGAACCACCATTTCTCCCTGCTGTCATTGACCCCCATAACATTTGACATCAACACTTTCTCATTTTATGGTGGGTCTTACTTTGCGACTATTGCAATTAGTTATTTTACTTGCTGAAGACCTTTGAACTTGGTTGGGCTATCAATGCCTACAGAATCCGTGATACTTCTTATAACTGTCACTGCCTACTATTCAGAGTATGTTCATCCACAGAGTTGTCTTCTACCTTTATCATGACCACCCCTGAGGGCGCTGCATTTTTCTACACCAACACTTCATTCCTCTTTTTTGAGTTACATGACACGAGCATGGGGCATGCCCTCCTCATTTGTACATAGTTTATTTATTTATTTATTTATTTTACACACCTCATGGAAGGTTGGTTTCTACCGGTTCCCTTTTCCCTCCAACGGATCGCTCTGGACGATCCCACTATTTCTCTCTCTTACAACAACACTCTCAGTAGAAGAAACATTGATGGATTTTGGCTATACATATGCTCCTAACCTCATCCATCAGGGGGCATCTGTTATCATTGAAATTTCGTCCGCAAATGGTTACAAGAATTCAACATCGTCAAATAGTTATGAAGTTATCCATCGACCTGAATTAATACAAAAGCATTCATAAAGGGTCAAAAACTATACAAATAGTAGAAAAATTGAAGGGTGCTATGAAGTCATTGGATGCGCGCACACATGTGCAGAACAAAAACGCATGATTCGCACACATGTGCATGATGCGCGACTGTTATCACAAAAAGTTGTGCACCTGAGAAACGACGCATTTATGAGAGTGGTCGGCCTCCCACCCACTTTTGGTTCAGATCCCAAGATGATTTGACACTCAAATCTGGACTGGATTCGATTGGAGGGCTGGTCAAAGACCTAGAAATGCTCTAATTAGCTTCTTTTCGCACTACAAACTAGTTGAATAATAGCTCAAAGGAATGCTATAAAAAGGCCATGGATACACTTCATTTTTCAAGGAATTTCATAGCAGAGTTATGCTGCCACTATTCTCTTGAGGACTCTTTCCAAGAGCATACTTACATCATAGCTTTGGAGCAATCCATCTCACCCCTTGAGTGGATTAGCAAAAATTCTTTCACCATTTTTCATTTTTTCTCAAAGTTGTAAGAAGAGCTTGCTTTTGGGGCTCCAAGAGCCCTCCCTTGGAGGAAGAAGGGACTCATAGTCCCCTTTCTTCTCAGTGTTTTCTTTCATCAATATCAGCCTTATCATTGGTGACATGGGTCTAATTGTTTCTTTTGTCCTTATGTCCCTATGCTTATGAATTTAGTTGTTATCTCATTTCTTAGTTTAATTCTTAGTTGTTGTTTTACATTTCTTTCTCTAACCCTTTTCCTTGCAGTTGTCCTACTCAGAAAACCCAACTGAGCTTGCAAGCACCTCTATTTTTCTCACTAAGGTGACGAAAGAGGCGCAAACACTACTCCTAACCTATCCTACACTGGCTGAAAGAAGGCTAGGTGTAAGCATAGTGCCAGTGAAGCCAATCAAGTAACTCCAAACCTAAAATCACATGTTCAATGAAGGTCGACTGCAAAGAATGAAGTAGTGAGGGATAAAGGATTGAAATAATTAATTCAAGTAAGTCTTCACCCAGCAGGTTGAATTTAATAGCATTATGATTCATGGGAAATGAGAACATGTAGGATTCCTCCAACCAAGATTCAGTTATGTCATCAAATTCACAATGATCGTTATATGACAGTTGAAAGGAATTAGAAAGTGAGAAATGTACCTGATGAGACTCGCAAATGAAATTTACATGCAATGTATATTGTGACGGAGTCTTGAAGTGGGTGGCTTCGTCCATTCCAAGGGTCGAAGAAAAACAATGAGTAAGTAACATAACTATCGGTTGATATTGGAGTGCTTCAATATCGATGGAAATTTCCCTGGGGCCATATTTCACATACCACGCATGTTGAGAGGAGAGATGATGGTGGATTGTTTGAGGGAAACATTGAGAAAAACATGACTCCAAATATTCTCCTATGACATCAATGAAATCATGTGAGAAGTGTTTGAGGATTAAAACAAAATCCAAGGACGAGTGACGCATCTTCCCATGAGGATTAATGGGTAATTCTAGAGCAGATTGAGACGATGATATTTCCTAGTTCAACTCAATGTTTCTTATGTTGTGCATGGTCATGGGTTGTTTGTTTCTTTGATTTCTTCGTGACGATCTGGGACATCGTTATGTTTTGCACACTGTATTTTTTGTTGTTAACATTTGTGCATCAATGTCAAAAATTTCAGATTGTGTAGGACTGGCGAATGATAGGTCAGCATTAACATTCAATTATGAAACAATGAAGTAGTCATTGAAAATAGGATTATCAAGATTAAATTGTCATTCAGGAGGTTCCATAAATCCATATTGTGAAGGGTTATATGTCATGGATGTACTGCCATTAGGACTGAAATATTGGTCTATCAGGGCTAGGCACTCTTCTAGGTCTAGTTTATTATTCTATGTTTCACCATTAAAAGGGAAATGTGAAGAGTGTAATGTGGGATAAATAGACATGCGGGTGACTTCCATCAGACATATTTGTATAAAGGGAATGAAAATCTTCAGATTTTGAAGATGACAAGATTTCTTCAGTGAGGGATTCATCACAGACCACAATATCTTCACGATTTTCTGAAGGGTGATCCTTAAATAGTTCACACTCCAAGTCTATGGGGTTCGATATTTCTGGTAAATATTCTCCCATAGCTGCAATAGAGAATTTATTAGATATTGTGCACCCCTTATCTTTAGTGGTCAGACTTGAATTTTGTGAATTAGAGATGGTTTGATAATCCAGGTTACACCTTTCACGATCAAAGACAAGATATGGAAACCAATTCGATATTAGTTGGTCTGAGGGTTTGTAATTTTCAGGAAATCTATGAAAAATTTGCATAAATCTTAGGAAGAAATTATCCACAGATTTGTTTCTGAGTCTGCCGATTTATTTAAGTTCGTCAAAGAGTTCATCATATACATAATCTTCATGAGTTGGTATAAACATTTCCATAAGTTGTTTCCAGCTATGAATTGATTTTGACGACAATGTCTAAAATCAGGTTTTAACTCACTCTTTGAATGTGAGGATGAATAGTCGACATATTTTATTGTCTTGAGTGACCTTAAGATTTCGTCGAGTGATGTAAAACTGATTGATATGCGTGAATACAAAGACATTCCCTTCACCATCGAATTTGGGGTTTGACAAGAGATTGATTGTCTTGACTGAAATGGCCTTGGTGGGTCTCATAAGACTCAAAGGGTCAACATATACAGAGGTATGGAGAGGAGCCATGTGTTGGTTAAAATTTAAGTGAAATGAATCCACATGGGCAGGTTTTTCATCCGATCCTCCTTCTAGCACCAATTTTGTTGACAGGTCTAAATCTGTTCGACAACAGTAAGGTGGTACCCCCCGGTAATAAGTCCCAATTAGACCTCTCACTATTTGGAATAGGGAACTCATATGGATTCTGTCCCGGCAGCCATTGTTGGTTTGATTTTACCGGTTGCGGCCCAGTCCACCGATGAAGGTGAGTGATGGATGGTTATGCAAATAGAAGATGTAGATGAAAACTATGTAAATGCAGGTTTATTCTATTTCTAATCTACCCTATCCTAGCTAGGAGTGAATTAACATAAGTGAATGAGCTGTGACATGAAACTAACTGTACTAATATATTCACCCAAATAGTTGAAATGAAGAAATAAAGTCAGATAACACATGCACATGAATATATAACCATAATAGTCTAAGTCACTTTATCACATACATTAGCAGCTCATTCGCTTAGGACATGTAATATAATAAAGAATAACAAAACTACAAGAAAACGTATATCATGTCAGAATAGTCCATAAAAAAACATGCTCTCACAACCCATGTGAAAATAAAACATTCTACTTGAAATAGTTCGTAGCAGAACAACAACACATGTGAGTCCTCCTCTCTGTCAAAAGTTGGCCCTGATGGCTTCTTTGTATTAACAGTTTCAACAATAGTTCATGAAAACTCTAAGGAAAKCTCTTCAATTTAGTTGACATTGTATTCTCAAAATAGTTTAGAAGTGTACAATGTTTGAAGAGCCAAAATCCCATTTCCTTTGGGCACAATTTTATTATTTAATGAGTTTCAATGTGACCCTTGGCCTTTTGCCTTCCTCCGTGACCTTTCACCTTCCAACATTTGTCTTATTCTCTTTGTGATGATGAGCAACAAAGACAACAATTGTATCTCAAATTTTTCCTTTAGTATTGGTTGGCCATCATAGCTTCCATCCATACACACCCTGTGTATCATAAAGGCTGGTATGGACATGGGAACATCTTCATTATCCAAGTCTGACAGTCGATCATCATGGGATTAGGATATCTTCTTCAGTTATCTACATTATATTTCCCTTACTGCTCCTCTATCTTTGTGGCCGCTATTTTTATGGCTGGTATGTCGCACTTGGTTGTAGGTTGCATTGTGAGGATGTTAAGTACAACCTCTTAATAGTATTGGTTATCTGACACCACTTAACCTGCAACAAATGACTGATGTAATAATAATATTTAAACAAACCATTAAATTCAAGAATTTGAACCAATAATTGAAACACTAAGTAATATGTATTCCATGTGAACTTCCCTGAATTGTGTTCCTGGTTTCTCTTCTTGCGGTTGAGGCATTTTACTTTCCTGGGGTTGTCAAAGAGGTACCATATCTTCATATTGAAAAACGAAGGAAATATTTTAGGAATTTATTAAATCATATAAATTTAAATTCGTATATCTAGGAAAGACCTTTCCAACGATATAAAAAATGCATGAAACGAACACTCGAGTCAAAAGTTATGGCTGATTTACGAAAGGAGGTTTTTTAGGTTTTGAAGGAGTTGATGGGAACTCCTATTTGCATCGGAGGAATTGACAGGAACCCATCCGATGTGCACTGGAGGAGTTTGAATTAACTCATCGAGTGAAAATTGGAGGCTAATTTATGAACTTCGTCGAATGATTGTGTTGGTGTGCATTGTTTTAAACTCTCTGGGCAAGTCATCATTATAATAACTGAGCTTATACTTTGTCATCATCATGGGTGCATTGGGTTAGATCAAACTGTTATGCAATGGTTCCATGAAATCTTGGTACTTAGTTCATTTTCGGTTTTGTATAAGTGGGAAAAAGATTCTCAACAAAGTAGTTTACGTTAAAAATTGTTTTTAAAGGGTGGAATCTTTTAAAATATCAAAACTAAAGATTAGGGGTCTTCCCCACTCTTCCACTTTACATTTAAATAGTTTGAAAATAAAAAAGGGGAAGGGGTTGTCATGCCATGCCCCTTCTCCTTCCCACTCCATGAAAGTTATGGTATCAAATAAAAGAGAAGGTGGTGGCTTGGTCACGCCCTTTCCCCACTTCACCTTGGAAAAAAAACAAAAGGGGGAGTCATGGGGGCATGCCACGCTCCCCTCTTATAGTTCATCAACCAAACCTAATGTGTTGACCTAAGATTAAGTTTGAACTTTGAGTTATAAATGTTTTTAAGCATACATTGGAGTACTTGTTATGAGCGTTGCTGAATCACATTAGGGCACTTGCTATCAACTATGTCGATGGCATGTCAGAGCATTTGTTACCAACTTCACCGTAGAATATCGACACACATGAAGTAAACTTCTCCAAGCACATCGATGAACTTGTTGTTAAGTTCTCCGAACACATTGATGAACTTGGTGTTTGAGTTGTTTAAGTATTGGAAAGGGTGTGCATATTTATCAAAGGGGGAACGTGGAGGGGGGTACGTGGGCCATGGGCCCTCCCCTCCACGTAGGCTTTAAAACCTTATACAATAATCCCCATACGTTTGACCAAGTCGTTTAGTCATTGCTTCATTTTTAATTTATTTATTTCAATTCATGTGAATTTGAAATTAAATGTTTTTTCAAATTGAAATAAGTTTTAATTAAAGTATAATTTTAATTAAATAGTTTTACATTAAAACAATTGTTAAAAAAAGTGATACTTCTACATATGGGTAGTGCTAACCAGTTACTTGTCTTAAGGAGATGTTGACGCTGCCCGACTTGACTTTAAAAATCATAACTTACTCATACAACATCGGATCAGGGTACCGTTTTTTTCGATGCAAATAGCAGGGAGAGACATTTTTAGTGAGACAATTGGATATGCCATTCAAGTATGTTGTCGATGTCGCGGTTGTCGAGGCTGACTATGCTAGAAATCCTTGGTGATTGTTTTGTAACTTACAAGCCTCAAAATTTGATTATGTTAGTTGTGTTGGAATCATAATGGTGGTACTCATACAATTAACTTATTTCGGGGATGAAAATTTAACTTTGATGGATGTCGAAAAATTGTGCTCAAAGCCATTTTTTAATGGAAGTTCGGGTCTCGCATTCGTTGATGCTTCACCCAAATTAAATTCTGTCAGTTCTTGCTCCATCTATGATGTATAGGGATTTGGTTCATCTATTAATGTTGCAGTGATGTGTTAATAGCATGAAATTATACATTCGCCAAAACAACCAATTGGCATTTGGATCACTTAGTGCTGTGTAAGTGCTGGGAGGATCGAATTTATTCCGAAGTGTGTTTCAGAACTAGTGCAAGAACAATAGGTGTTGTGTTTAACCTATCTGATGCTAGGCAATTCTCTCACAATGAATATTTAGTCATAATATCAAGAAACACAAAGCAAACAAGCCAGTACTATGTGCATGAAGAAAGCCATTGGGGAAACTACAAACTTGATTACAAACGCAATCAGAAGTGGATCATGTGAGATAGGAAATCAGTGACCATCTGTCTAGATAGGCGTGGAGAGTTTAGTCACCGGAAATGTTAATAGACTGATTGATGACGCAACAAGAGTCTGAGATGGAGGAGGATGAAATAAGCCTCAGAATGAAGGTGGGCCATGCTGACTTGATCAACATTGGCGAGAGGGAGAAGATCATCATCGACGTGCTTGGTGACGACAAGTGGTCGACATCCTTCCATTGACGCATCCAGAATAGACGAGGAAAAATTATCACATGCAGTGTATTGAAGCGAAAGGGAAAAGTGTTGATGATATGTGACGCATTGACGAAAGTGGAAGAAAGTCAGTTGATGAAAGGTGTGTACATAGTGAAGATAATCGCATGGACATCATTGATGTGCCATTGTTGATCATGGGTACTTCTTCGGTGAGGAAGACATGCGTCAGTGAATTTTAATGAAGGGGCGTTGGTGCATCAACCAAGTTCGAAGGGAGGTGTCTTATTTATAGGTGAATAAATCAATGGCGTGCTAATGCGATGGTGGAAGAAGGATGTGTTCACTGATATGTTATGTATTAGCACAGGAAGAGGGAACTCACTGAAGTGTGGATTGTTGGGTAGAGGTGATCGGGAGAGGAACCACAAATGATAAGGTGGGAGAGTGTGAGAAAAAATCAGGATTAGTCGTTTGCACGATAGAGAGAGGGCGAGGGTCCTAGTAGGAAGAATTGGATGGGAACCTGATTTATTGTCTTGGAGAAACGTTATAAAAACAATTGGGAGGTTGTTGTGCTCATGCAACAATGCCATATTGTAATTTCAAAACTATAAAAGAAATGTTGAAATTTTCTTTCAATTTTGACTCAATAAGCTAAGATTAAACATACATGAAGGATCCATTGCATTCAAAGAAAATATTAAACTTGATGGAATCCAAATTAGAAATAAAACAATTATATATATAGATACTATTGTTCCAGGGTCTATACTTAAGGCTATAAAGTATAGAGTCTAGGCATCCCAAAGTGAGTGAGAAATAAAATAGGGAAAAACAAACTTCAAGGAAAGAAAGCTATAGATGATTCCTGAGTTGTCTTTGTCTAGTTTCCCAAAGTTCCTGGATGTTTATATCCCATTCAATTGTTGCCCAGGATCTTTCAAGTTCTACACGGTTAGTGGCAGTTTTCAGTATGGTGTCGAAAAGATTTAAAACAATACTGGTTTGATCCGAAAGACTGGGTTCAACATTGGGTTGTCTTACAACCAGCACAGTCATGCAGGAACAGAAAAAAAAAAGGTTTCATGTTTAAAATGCTTCTTTTGATTTTAAATCATATAAGAAATATTTTTTGGATCAGATTATTAGCATAGAAAAACCGAAGGCCTTTTCCCGTAGCTGAATTAGCTTTGAAAAAAGTCATGCATGAAAACGTGAGAAAATATTTATCTATCAACAATGCGAGGCTCCAATCAAGGGAGAATACCACCCTGTAACAGAAGAAGGAAATAGGCAAGGAAAACTTTGACGAAGCATAAAATATGAAAATCTAACAATTTACAGGTCTTGTACCTGTTGATAGCCAACACAGAGGAAAATCTGTAAATGATTAGATGATTTAACAATTGATCACCACAGTAGAGGTTGTACTAAATTGTACTTGAGCATTCATCAAAGATACATATAAGAAATGGAAATGGATATGAAATAACAGAGACAAACACATAACTCAGTCTTCACAGAATCTGGAGTCTCCGGATTTGCTTATATTAATCCTGACAACTAGAAAAATGTATCTATTACAATCGGATCGAAAAAGAAAAATCCCTTTCTTTCTTTACAAAATGTATATTTAAACAAACTCCTAAACATTTCGGATTCTCTTTGTTCTAGAAGTTTTTCGGTTACAAAGTGAAAATCTGAAGCGTTTCATTTCCTTGCTTTCTGTCCTCCTTCATGCAGGAAAATTGCCCTCCTTTCTTTCTCCCATGGCTCTAAAAATAGAATGGAATAACATCTATAATCATTTAGCACCAGAAACCTGCCCCTTTGCCTGCTCAATGCAATTGACACATCTTTCAACCAACTGGGCAATCAACTTGGAAGGTTCTTCTTGGTTGTTGGCCTCAAAGGTGTAACAATTTTTTGCCAACTATGGAAATCTTTTTCCCACATGTCGGTCTTCTGTGAAGATAGACCACAACTGCAAACTTGGCTTTACTAGCCATTTGTCCACCTGGACAATGTTGACTTGACTTATCTGAGATATTTCAGCTTGTTCCTTGTCCATATTTTCCTTGATATCTAGCAAATGTTGAGCTATATTAATTTTTCCCAGTGTCCTAGCATTGCCTTCCTTATCAAGGTCTAACATATTTTTTTTTTCAAGGCGAATGTTTCTTCACAAGAATTCCTCATCTCCTTAGATCTCTCCCTGCTCTTTGATATATTATGCTCCCATGCCTTCAGTAAGATATTTCCTTTGGTTTTCTTTGGGATGGATAGTTTGGAGCTACTGACCACCTCTTCTTTCGTTGTCGCTATAAAAGCCTCCTGGAAAGCAACCCGAGCCACCCCAGCTTCTCTTTCTCTCAAAGAGATACCCTTTAGCACTTGTTCTATCGTCTGAAAGTGACTATGAATTGTTTCCACTTTAGTAAGCAAATACCGTTGAGCTACTAATATCTTCTGTCAGATTTCAGTGGCTTGGGCCTGAAATAACTTTACGTCTAAGACCTGGTTTTCAGCAACATCCAACTTCGACTATAACTGTATTATTTGCTACTCCTGCTGGCTTACCTGTGTTTGGCTTGTTTGCGCTGACTGGTGCATCTGCTTAAAGTTGGATCTGAGTTTCTTGATCTCTTGCAGATCGGTCACTCTGGATTTTTCGAGTCCTCTTCTCACCTCATCCCTGGCATTTTCCTTTGCAGTAGCTACCCTAGCTTCCAACTTACCGATCAAAAGGTTCTTTCGCTTCAAATTCACCTTTAAAGTTTCGACTGAATACTGGTTGGCTGTAGCATAAGCCCCCAGTGTTCCTGGTCAAGTTGTTCAATAAAATATTTTAGCAATAAAACACGATCTTACTATCCGTCACCTCATTGAAGTTCAAATAAATGTTATAAATTCCGTGACACAGAAAAATGCAAAAACATTTAAAACTTAATCCGTAGACGGTGTGTGTTAAAGGTTGTTTAATGCATTGATTAATCCATTTTAGTTCATTTAATTAAGTGCATTTTAGTCCTTAATCCCCTTCTTCGGCATTCGCTATATCAGATGATTTCACTCCTAGCATTTGAGCCCCCAAAACCCAAAATCACGATGATGCGATTTAGTTGATTACTCATGATCTGATTTAAGCTCTTAATTAATCCATGCTTAACTAATGAATACCGTGACTTCGCGACTTAGAGCTATGAAGGTACTTCATTTTGGGAGAGCGATCATCGAGTCGTGAAATCACGATAATGCTTAACTAAGGTTTAAAGTGATTTACTCTTGACACTAACCTGGGTAATCTTTAAAACCATTTCGCGACTTCACATGTCAGAGGTTTGGAAAACGTTCAACATGTAACTCCCGAAAGCGATAAAACGAGGAAATAAAGGTGTTAATCCCCGCTTGGTGGTTCAACAAAGGCGATTAGAACTAAAACTGTTATCGCCATTTCGCATGTCGCGATATTGAGGTTTCAGTGGGTAGCATCACGAAATAAACGAAATCCCGAAAACTAGCTTTTTGGGCTTAAACATAACATCTCACCTATTTAGAAGAAGGCACCTCCATCCTTTTTAAAAAAAATAAAGTATTAAAGAACATAAAGGTGTTCCAACAGATACCATTCAAATGCACAGAATCAAGGGAAGGAAGAATTTTAAATAAAAGATTGAGTATTGACCGAGTCCTTATTCTAGGGCCTAAATTTATATTTCCCAAGATAAACGACCACCTTTAAAACAATAAGAACAAAACTTGATTTAGGAGGGTTCTCACTTCAGTTTCAGGAACAAAATCCGATGTAAAAAAAAATTGCACATTTTTCATCAATTTTTTATTCTAAATCCTTGCCTCCATTGTCTTGGAACAATATTGGGAAGTTTAAGAGATTAGCATCGGTTTCGTGAATATTTCTTTCAATGATTTGAGCTCACTGCATTAACTCTTTCCAGCTACACTTTCTATAAATGGATGGTTCTTTGATTCTCCATAAATTGACATAATTGACTTGTGCATGAAACTTCAATAACAAGTCTTCAAGGCCATTTGATGCTCCTTGAACGAGGTTTTCAAGAACCCAATTCATCTTAAACCATTTAGCTGGAAATCTACCAAATTTGTTTCCAAAGCTTGAACCAGACATCTTCTAGTTTTTCAACAATATATGACCCTAAAAAGTATGAGATTTCTTGAAAATGAATCATTCCAATTTCTGGTCTGTGAAACCATCCTTTTGTTTTTCCCCAATATGGTCTCCAAAAATGTTCATCTAAAAGAATTTTTTAAGGTCTTTAAGATAACATCATGAGGATAAATCCTCTTGCATTTTTATAGAGGTGGTATGCTTCTTTCTTGACACATGGAGGATTTTTCTTTTGATTTTAGATGCATGCAATAGAAAACCCCAACAAATATTCCATAAAACTCATACATACAAATGTACTTGTTAAGCACATCATATCATTCAAGGAAACTAAATAAATATCTCTATAGATATTTGTATCTACGGGGTTTGGAGTCTTCTTTCAACAGATATTATGTCTTTTTTTTAAAATAATGTGAACATAGAATCAACTATGACTTTGCAAACACCGATCCTCGATCGGATATAATCTTCTTAGGCACGCCATGCAGCCTCACAATCCCACTGATGAAAATTCTTGCTATGTCAGGTGCCTGATACGTCGTACGCAC
>ML791772.1:51671-62468 GCA_009831015.1 Picea engelmannii | reverse complement strand
TCTGCATCCTCCAGGTCTGACACCCTGCACACTCAAAGAAACTGAGTCAGCAGCACCTGTCTACACCAAGGTAGTAAAAACATCCTGTCATATAACTCAATGCATCATAATGAAAGAAAAGTTTTATCATCATATAAATCTAGCTCACTTGCGGGCAAGTGTCCTCAATAATAAGTTTGGTAAGTGTGTCAGAGCGGGATGTTACAAATATCCCAAACATAATAAACTTAGCAATGTCTGAAACAAGAGGGATGAAACAACCTCAACAAGATCTCAATGACAATTAGATAAAGAGATGATCAGACTTAGATATTCCTATTGCCAAACATACATGGAAACGATGATGAAAATAATCAATAAGAAAGAAAGATGAGGAAGACATTTCAGCAGGCTAATTCACAAAATATTCGAAAGACAAAACTTGTCTCTTGCAAAACTCTTTACCACTGCAAAAACTCATCATTTCCAACCATTTGAATATGCTTATTTTCCTCTTTTATATCTTCTCTTCATCTTCTTGAAAATTCCTTTTAGTTAGGGATTTGTGTCCCTTTGTAAATTTGAACTGAGATATCCATGCCATCAACTACGACCCACTTTAGAAGCTCAGAAATTTCTCTTAAGAAACAATTTTCCAAAAATAATTATTTGTCCAACTAGAAATAACTCCAGACTGTAATTTAATTTTTAGTGCATTATAATCATGATTCTATCCATGGAAACCAATTCCAAAGTGTTTTTCTCATTTCTACCTTTCCAATGAGCTCTTGTTTGCTCTATTTGGACATCATGATCAAAAGTTAAGGCCTTCGGAAGATAGAGAGTCAACAACTGTCGATTTATCCATGTGAATTTTGAGCCCTTGATTTGTTAGTCCACCCCATTTATCCCACATGCATTGGGGAATAGTTCTCATATCTTGTTTATAAGCAAAATGCATTCCCATATAATTTCTTCATGAAATAGAGAGAACTATGGAACCCTTTGTATCTTGTGCACAGTGTAACTTTTGGTTGTCACGTCATTACCTAGTCATCATGTCAAATCACTTACCCAATCATTTGTGTCCAATAAATATCATCCAAGTGTTATTCAGGGGTAGGCTCACTTCATTTCCATGTGTTCCAATGTGAAAGGTCCACTTCATTGCCATGTGTCCCAGTATGGTAGGTCCACGTCATTACCACATGTCCCAATATGCCAAAGGAGGGGGAAAGGGATAAAACTTAAGAATATAATGAATAATTTTGAATGAAATAATAAAATTGGAAAATAGAATTACCTAGAAATATAATGAATAATTTCATGAAATAATAAAATTGGAAAATATAATTACCTAGAAATGGGGCAATGCAGAGGTAGGGTAATGCAGGTTGGTAAAACTTAGTAAAAATGACTAAGTGTTGAGACTTTCGAGGTTGCAGACTTGTGAGGTTGTGGGAGTGGGGTGATGTAGAAAAATCATAAGATGGGCTCCTGCATATGCATTTAAAATTCAAAAATAAACTAAGGATAAGACTTAGTAAAAACTAAGTGTAAAACTCAGTAAAATGATTAAGGCATTCAAAATTAAAAAATAAACTAAGTATAAGACTCGATAAAAACTAAGTGTAAAACTCGATAAAGTGACAAAGGCATGAGGGTGCAATTTGGGTAATGCGGAAATGGGAAGTGCAAATTGAGTAATGTGGAAATGTGGGTTGCAGGGTTAAGATTGGAAGGTATGGGCTCATAAAAATGACTAAGTATGGAGTATGGGTAGTAGTGAAAATGACTAAATATGGAGAGTATGGAGTAGAGAGGAAGGGAAATGAAGAAATAAGACCAAGTATGGGGTGAGGAAATGACTAAGTATGGAGAATAAGGGGAAAATGACTAAGTACAGACAGTGGAAAATGGCCTAAATGGCTAAGTATGGGGCAATAGTGGGGGAAAATGACATATCTTGGGCATATGACCTATGTTTTAGATTCCATAAAATGTTGGACGAAGTTGAAACATAGGGCTATTCAATGAGAATATATACATAAGAAATTTCCTTCTTTTAGTATATTTTCTTTTCTTCTATTTTGTTCAAAAGAGAAACCATCTCTGTTAGCCTTTCATGAAGAAGAACTGCAATACTTAAGTTGATTTAAAACTTGTTGAATCTTCATGATCAACATGTGAGGGTTATTTAACACTTTCCAAATTTGAAAAAAAAAATGGTCTCCATTTGAAAGAAGCATATGTTCAAATATGCACCCGAATCACCTAGTTAATGGGTGTTAGAAAAACATGTCAACAACCATGGATAAGAACTTGAAGTTCCATTGCATTGTTTGTGGTTTTCCTAGGTAGGAGGAAAAAATAAGAATAGTGTTTCCTATCTCATCAAAGAAGACCCCACTCGCCCCTGCAAGTCTAGGATTTCCTTTCAAGGCCCCATCGAAATTTAGTTTAATAAAGGTATCAAGGGGCCTAGTCTAGATCTTAGGAGAGATCATCCTAGGCTTAAAAGTGGGGGGGGGGGATTGAGATGGGCAAGAGATGTTGGGCGAGATAGGTTGGAAGTGTCAGTTGTAAAAAAATTCTTATTCACTACTTTGCACCTAAGCAACGACCCTGGTCCAAGGGAACATGTTGATTAATTCTTTGATGTTGTCCTAGATACCCTGCCATATTTCCTCCTCTTTTCTATTGAGTTGCTTGAAAAATCAGTGATTCCTTTGCTTCTATATCATCCATAGAAGGAACCCTGGAAATACATTCCACACTCTGTTGATCATGGGGTTCACAAAAAGAGAATTTCTCCCATTGTTTAGAGTTAGTATAATACTTTGCCTAGATCAATTTGTCTTCCTAAAAAGGGTCTCCCTTGCATCCCACATCAAACTAACAATAAGGCAGGTGTATAAGTGTTACATGATCTCTTAACTCTCTCAACACATTAGGCATATTGAGGGTCCTTCAAAGCCTCACTTGAGGAGACGATCCCATGTGAGAGTCTTCCTTTTAATTAGCAAGCACAAGAAGGAGGCAATCTTGGGCCACAACTCCATATTCCAAATTTTATCCCATATTGGATCTTTTTGTAGCATGTGGAACTTGGCCTCCAAATGATAGGTTTGCTTGACAAAACAAATTCCAATGCCTTGAGTACCCCATTGTAGGATATCCTCTCCAATGTGTTTTTGGATTCTCATGGTTTTGAGGTAGTAATGTAGGAGTTCTCTTGCCTTCGTAGAAACTTCTTTGGCCCATCCCTCTCCTTTTGTCCAAATTCTACAAACAATGTGTTGGTCGAAGTTGGGATCGATCCAAAACGGGTGCACTAGCTCCCAACCATGATCAAGTAGCAATGCTCAAGTGTCCTAAAGGTTTGGATGTTTATCCAAATATGCTTTTTATTTCCATGAATCATACCAGAAGTGCACCAAGGTGCATGCTCAAATTTCCCAAAAACAATGGTTTTAGACTAAGGGCTTGTTGTTGTAGACATTGTTCCAAATTGGCAATCTGGGACAACAACCCTCCATCCAAAGTAGGTCCTTACCATCAATGTTTTTGGCATATTTGGATTTCCAAATGTATCTCCATGGATCTCCTTTTCATTTTACCCATTTCCACCAGGATTTGGCTGCAAGGACCTTACTCATGAGGAAGGGATCACACACCCCTGAACCCCCGACCCACTTGGGGAGGAAAAGGGTATCCCAGGAAACTAGGGCCCATTTGCGCTACCTAGTGGGTTCCCCTAGAGAAAACACCATTGGAGAGCTTATATGCTTTAAGAACCTTGACTGGAGCAACAAGCACAAAGAAGAATTACACATACATAGACTAGAGAATAGACTTAACTAAGGTGATTATACCAGGGAGAGAGAGGAAGCGGAAAGTCCAAGAATTAAGCTTGGCTTCTATCTTAGATAGTGGGTCTTCTGAAGAGACATTGAAAAGGTTGTTAGCAAAGAGAGGGGCTCCCAAGTACTTGGATGGAAGGGAGCCTTTCTGGAAACCCGAAATTTGAAGAATATTGGCTTAGACCCTTAGTGGGGTGTTAAAAAATAAGACAAGAGACTTACCATGATTGATTTTAGTGCTAGAGGCCAACATGAAGGTGTCTAAGAGAAGTTTGAAGGTTCAGGCTTCTCGAGTGGAAGGGGCACCTAGAAGCATCGTATCATCCACAAATTGAAGGTGGGAAAGAGGGTCAAAGTAGGGGGTTAATCTAACCCATTTGATGCACCCTTCAAAAGGTTTTCCTTAATGCTTCTTCCCAGTGATTCAACCACTAAGATAAACACAAAAGGTGAGAGAGGATCTCCTTGATGGATACCTTTAGAAGGGTTGAAAGTCATAAGGAGAGCCATTTACTAGAATGAAGAAAAAAGTTGAAGAGATGAGGTTTCAAATCCAAATAATCTAGTCATGGAAAAATCCAAAGGCTTTAAGAACACATTAGAGGAAGATCCAACTTGACCAATCATAGGCTTTAGACACGTCCATATTGAGAATAATACCTAGGGGTTTTTTTTTTCATAGAGTGGATGGATTTGTGTGCTACGATAATGCCATCAAGGATCTACCGACCTTCCACACATCCACCATGTTCCTAGGAGACTACCTTAGACATGATGGGTTTTAAGTGATTAACTATGATCTTAGTGATAATCTTATAAATAACATTACACAAAGAGATAGAGCGAAACTTATCTACAGAGTTGGCCTCTTGATCTTTAGGGATGAGGATAATGAAGGTAGAGTTGAATGCTTTGAGGATGTCCCCAGATATCTTAGTGATTTCCACGACTTTCTAGACTTTTATGCCAACCACCAACCAACAACATTGGACAAAGTTCGTAGTAAATCCATCCAATCCTATGGATTTATTAGAAGACATGTCCATAATTGTATAGGCCACCTCATCAAAGGCGATAAGGTGGAGTGGGATTACATTTTATTCTGAAGAGACCAAATTGGGGATAGGGTGAGTGATCGGTTAAACAACAACTTGATCATCTCCAACTGGTTCAAATAAAATTTGGCTAAAGTTATCCCTAAGTTCCTTCTCAATGTCTTGGGGTTTCTCCAACTTCTCCCCAATTGTCGATTTGAGGTTGGAAATGTGATTGTGGTTCCATCCATTGATCATAGAGTTATGAAAAAACTTGGAATTTCAATCTCCTTCCTTGAGCCATCTGATCCTCGATTTTTGTCTCCATAGGGTTTCTTCCTATTGGGCTATGGAATTTAGCTCTTTTAGGATGAGGATCTCCTATTCCACCCTATCCCAGGTTCTTCCTTCATGAATCATGTCATCATGTAGCCTGTCCATGTCTTGTTCCAGTTGATTATGTCCTTTGAATATGTCCTCAAATACTTCATTGTTCCAAATCTTGATGCATTGCTTGATGTACTTGAGTTTTTGTTGGAACTGATACATCTTGGACCCCATGGACGGAATGAATTGGTGTCACCTAGAAGTAGTACTTGGTATAAATTCAAGGTGGTTCATTCAAAATTGCACAAGCCTGAAGGGTTTCGGTCTCAATGAAGCAATGCTTTCCTAAGAGAGGTTGATTGGCCAATGTTCAAACCCTGAAAAAGGGAGTATATCTATTGTCATTGCATGCAACGTTTGCATAAGATTTTTTAAACTAAAATGAATTCAAGCCTTACTGTTATCTAGTGAGAAACCCCACATCTATCATTCCAAG
This sequence comes from Picea engelmannii, assembly GCA_009831015.1. Taxonomy (NCBI): domain Eukaryota; kingdom Viridiplantae; phylum Streptophyta; class Pinopsida; order Pinales; family Pinaceae; genus Picea; species Picea engelmannii. The sequence goes on along the minus strand of ML791772.1, from coordinate 56,769 downwards.
TGTGACACCCGTTAGATGTTTGGATGTCCACTAGTAAAACTTATTCAATCATGGCTTTGAAGGCCAAACTCTCATTATCTAGTCTTTGGTGTCCACCTTTCTTCTACTTGAGCAAGGTGATCATGTTGAAGACAACCTCGTTAATCCATCGGTGATCCACCATGAGGTTCTTGATAGCCACTAAAATGTCCATGGGGGTGACCTTTGGACAAAGCGTTCATGGGTCCATAGACATTGGTTAGATTCCCACTAGCTTGAGAGTGGATGAGTCTATAACCAACAGTAAGGAAATTGGGTGAGCTCAACAAGTGTTCCATCCTTTCCTTTGTGGGATACCATTGTATAGCCAACCCTCTTTTTGAATCCATCACACTTACAACTAGCGAGTCACAGTTTCTCCAACATTTGCTCACAACTGAGGACATAGAAACCTTGTCACATTTAGTCTATTGTAACATGAGAATAGTGGGTGTTTCCTGGGTTATCTTGCGCTTCAACAAGCATTGGTTACCTAGTGAATTAAGGCATATTATATTTCACGGTATCACTTTCATCTTTAAACCTTAGGTTGTGATGAGATGTACTTCTCTTGAAGCCCTTAGGCGCTTGTCTAGAATCGACTAGTAGAGCTCTTGTCTCCTCCAATTTTTGCTTCAATTTTTTCCTTCCTTGTTTCTTGTTCTCAACTTGTGTTCACTTCTATGCCTTCAATGGATTTGTTTTGACTCCTAGGTTCCTTAATAAATGGGGCTATGTGATTCATCACCAACTTTCGTTTTCCCTTTGAGCAAGTCTCGTTGCAACTTCCTTAGTTGTGGATGTGTGAGCCTAGTGAGGAGATGCTCTTTGTGTTGTTATATGAGCATTGGCGTGTCAATCTCATTCTGTGTTGTCTCCATGTTTTGATCTTCTTCTTCATCACTTGAGGATAATCCAATTGTTCCTTATGTTACCAATTCTAGATCTCCCTCCTGGGTTTCCACAGTATTTTAATGCTTCTCTTCACTGCCTAATTTTTTCCGCTTATTGTCCTCCTCACTAGGGAGGCCCTCTGGTTTCTCCCATAGTATATATTTGGCGATCTCCCCCTATTGAACCTGATCTTCGTTTGCAGTCTCCAACATCTTAAACATGTTGCTAATCTTGGATTTTTATGGACCTGTAGGGGTGGTACATTTCCAATTGGATTTTGTTTTTGCACAGACCTTAGCAAAGTTGTCTCCATTATGTTCCTCCTTCACTTTGGTGGGATTGGGTCCGAGATTGAGTGGGAAATCACAAAAGAGATGACCATTCTCATGGCACTTACGACAATATAAGGGAATGTATTCATAATCAAGGGTTTGCACCCATTCTTCATCCTAAAAGTTGACTAATGGACTTTGGTAGGGCACCTACAACATTCATATACACACATATTCGGGCGTATGATGTATATCTTCTAGTTTTTGTGACCTCTGATATGTTGATGAAAGCACCCAAAGTATTGCCAATGCCCTAAGGTGTTTCTTTCTCCCAGAATTCCCAGGGTAGTGAGTATAGACATATCCAAACCGAGGATTCGGTAAAATCTTCCTTCTCTAGACTGAAATGCTATGTCCTAGTACCTCAAGTGAATCCCAACATAGTTAAAAAAATAAGGGCCTTCTTCAAACACCCTTTCCCTGTCTTTTACACATGCAAATTTCGCAGTGAAAAAAACGTTTTGAACCTAATCATAGATCAACCTGTCCTTTGGGCCTTCATTGGAGTGGATCCAACCTGTTAGAGATTTCTTTGATGGCCATAGGCCCATGAAGTTACCAACACCTGCATGGTCTTTCATAAATTATATGTAATCACTTACATTCGGCGAGGTGACCCCATGCCTGGGTTTTTTACCAATTTGGGCAGGCAACCGTTCTGCCGTCAGGTTTTTCGAGCCTTGCCAGTCTCCTCCTCAGCCATCGAACCCTGCTCCCCCATAAGGTGCTTCCCTTTCCCACCCATTTCCACATCCTCCTTAGCCTTCGACCTGCTCCCCCGCGGGGCACTTCTCTGTCCCACCCATTTCCACATCCTCCTCAGCCTCCAAAACTTGCTCCCCTGTGGGGAGCTTCTTTGTCCCACCCATTTCCACATCCCTCCTCACCAGAGATCAAATTTGAACGGAAGGGTTATATTTCAAACTGAATGGCTAACTTTATTGTAATCCTTCTAAATTGACATGTTAAATAAATTATTCTTTTCATATGAAAACAAAGAAACAATTAAAATTTTACTCATAAAATAATTATAATTTGATAATAATCTTTCATGCATGTTAAATAAATTATTCTTTTCATATGAAAACGAAAAAAACAATTAAAATTTTACTCATAAAATAATTATAATTTGACAATAATCTTTCATGCGTGTTAAATAAATTATTCTTTTCATATGAAAACGAAAAAACAATTAAAATTTTACTCATAAAATAATTATAATTTGATAATAATCTTTCACATGAAAGACAAAGACAAGTACTAACATTTTTTGGTAATTTAAAATAAATCATAATTAATTAACTAAAATTAAAAGAAATATAAACTAATAATCGATAAAAAAATACAAATTAATAATCAATTAAAATTAAAAATACATAACTAATAATCAACAAAACCTAAAATAAACATAGTAATATCCACGATACAAGCGGAGCAACGCAATTAATTAAAATAAAAAACACTCATGTGAATATGTTCGGAAACCATTTTGTTTAAATTCTTTGTTCGCTTTACTACTTTTAAAGAAGTTTTCTACCGACGACATACGGTGTTGAATATTCAAAGCCTATTTTTTCTTTTCTTACTTCTTGGTCAACAGAAAAAAAAAATTATGAACAAAATCAACTACGTTTTTATTGGTGGGTCTTCTGCTCAACGATAATAATAATTCAATCTTGTATATGATATTTTCACTTATTCAGTGTCCGTTGCTGAGGCGACGGTCGTCGTGGTATAGCAAAAGTGGATCCCCTCTGGAAGTCACGATACCCCGGCGTGTGTCTCGTTGGTGTCTGCTGCTGCGACGTACCAGATGAACCCTGCCCTGCAGGTCTCGTTGGAGTCCTGGTCTGATCCCCACTGATAAGCTCCTCCTCTGCTATGAGGGCCTTTTGGACAGCGTCGTGCAAGGTTTGAGGCATCAGAATCCTAACCTTTGCACGCAGGCTGTCGTTAAGGCCAAACACGAACCGGTTGACCTTGAGCTTCTCAGTGTTCAGGTGCGGGGCATACCGGAGCAACTCCATAAAACGTGCCTCGTACTCGGGCACGGTACGACCTCCCTGTCGTAATGCATTGAACTCATTGAGCTGACGCTCAATGAATTCCTCTGAAAGATACCTCTCTCAGAACCGTTCCTCAAACAGTTCCCATGACACGTCTTCAACGGCCATGTTTAGCTGTGGCAGGAGCATCTTCCACCACAGAAGGGCGCTCCCCTTCAGTTGAAATACCGCCATGCGGACCTTCATGTTGGAGGTATAATCGCGAAGTGAGAAGCACATCGCCATATTCTCCAACCATGCCTCGGTGGCTGCGTCGTCCGGGGCACCAAAGAACTCGAGAAATTTTACCTTCTCGAGTTCACGGTGAATGCTACCTGTAACGGCCAGTGCGCGCGGCGGAACCTCAGCAGGTGCCGGTGCCCTAGCCTCATCTCTATCCAATCTGTTGATCAGTGCCTCAGACATGCGCTAGAAAGATCTCATCATCCCCACAACATCGGCAACTGCGATCTGCTCCTGTCCAAGGACCTACTCGCCTCCCTGGGGGTTAGACCCCTCAGGCGTGGATGCTGCTGGAGGCGTCATGCCTCCTCCCCTAGCACCCCATCGTCTACCTCCGCGACGTCCTCTAACCATGATTACCTGCACACACACAATCATCTTAATCAGCAACAGAATAATCAAATACAATCATGTTAACGGAAGCCGTAGCGAATCCCAAGTCGCGGGTCAAACCCACTCTGATACCATATGTAACGACCTCCTCGTTACGACAACCATTCTAGTAACAAGTGCAAATTTTTTTTTTTTTTTTTCTTTAAGGTGTGTGCACGCGGGTAGAATTAAAAACACACTTAACTGTACGACGCCACTCAACAACCAACAAGACGCAACCACGAAGTTCAGCACAAGGAGACTGAAGGCACTCAAAGAGAAACTGCAACAATTACGACCATAGGCAGACGGCACACATCACATACATTAAGACATACTGGGGTGCACAGTGAGGACACAGAGGGAAGAATCCAGGGTGTTAGGTATCAGGCTACTAAATTGAAGATTTGAATTACCTGAAACACTAAATTGTCAAACCAGGGTTGGTAAACTTTGAGCTTCTACACTGTATGTGAGGGTAAGGCTCTAATCTCTATCTGAATGTTATCTTTAAAAGAAAACACAAACTCACTATGAGAACTTGAATCTTAATGACTATCTTGAAACTTAGCATTTCCTATCTAAGTCATCAATAGAAAACAGTCCTATGCTTAAATGCTGGTGCTTCTATTTCCATTCAGAAGTGTGATTTCACAAGATTATTCCACCACTACTTTTAATCATCTATCATCACTGTTTCTATTCAATCCACGACAGAAAAAGTATTTCCTAAAATGCATTTAATCTAAACATTACAAATGAATCTAAATCTGCCTACAGGAAAACAGAGAAGTATCCTACTTAACCTACTAGTACCGGAAGCTCCCTCTGATTTAACTGTAATCTAACTATTCTAATTAAGCAGGGTAACTGACTATCTAACAAAGAAATGTTCATTCAAACTCTAAGTTATGCTCGAATTGAAAACTAAAAACCAATCAAACCAAGTTCATGCGCTAAATGTTGGGTATGTGTTATATTCTTTGCATGTGTGTGTGTGTGGGTGCGTCAGATACGACGACTGCAGATCAGTGTCCCAAGACACAGGAATAAGAAGAGGACATGTCCCATGTTCCATATGCCAGTGCAGTTGGCAGCTTGATGTATGCAATGGTTTGTACTAGACCAAACATTGCACATGCAGTGGGAGTTTTGAGCAGGTATATGTCAAAACCTGGGAAGGAGCATTGGACA
>ML791772.1:17963-29858 GCA_009831015.1 Picea engelmannii | reverse complement strand
TATCGTCAGCCTGCATCATCAACCATCATGTCAGATCATGTCAACAACATATCATAAAATCAATAAATATCATGGTAAATAAATCAACTCAATATCACACTCCCTGACTCAATCCGGAGTCCAAGGGTTCCGTCGATGCCTCTACATCCTCCAGGTCAAAACCCTGCACACTCAAATAAACTGAGTCAATAGCACCTGTACACAACAATAGTAAAACATCTTGTCATCAATCATAACGCATCATCATCAAGGATAAGTGGTTTATCATCATAAAAATCTAGATCACTTGCGAGCAAGTGTCCTCAAAGAATAAGTTTTGTCAGTGCGCCAGAGCGGGATGTTACAGCATGCATTTCGATTTTTTTTATCGCTTCAATAAATATCACTTGCTTCAATTAGTTTAGTTTAAAGTTCATAAAGGTATGTTGTAGTTTAAGTTTCTTTTCATCAATGTTTTTTTTTTTTTTTTTTAATTCTTTTCATTTTTATCTGACTAAAAGCTTGGCTTAACCTTGGTTTCCATCAATGTTCATGAGGAAACCATTGCATGAATATTCTGAGAGGTTTGAATTGAAAAATTCACTTGTTTCGACAACATTTACTTTGACGTTGAGAGTTAGACAACCGATTATCCCAAGATGTCAAAATAATACCTGTTGAGGAGTACTTACCAAATGGAACAAGACAGAAACCAAGCTAAGGGAGTTTCATTGGTTGTTCACAGCCTTGATCGGGATTGTGTCTATTGAGAAAAATCATTGAAATATATTGATCAGTCAAATAGCTCTCAAGCATGCTTCTCCGAGGCGAAACTGGTGATCCTCACTGACGTAGTCATTTGTTGTCCAATGGGGAGATCCAATTCAAAAAAAAACAACTCTTCCTCTCTACTGGGATCTTGGTAACTGAAACATGTAATACTCATGGTTTGATTTTGGACATCCAAGAGGTTTTGATTAAGGAAATATATATTAATTTGAAAAGAAGGACAATGTTTGAGGGAGCCTCATGTATTCAAGGGATTTCAATTGATCGTGAAGCATGCATCTGCACAATCGAAACTATGGTTAATTGAACATATCATGTTGTAGCATGAGCTTGGAGATATAAGAATTGAAAAGGAAATGAAGATATAACAAGGCCAAGGAAAAGAAATTTTACAGACGATGAAGCAAATCGTTGTCTAACCCTTACCCCCAAGGCTACACAAATGAACTGGAAGTCTTCAGGAAATCACAATGAAGAATGTAATTCTCAGCCAACGATACCACCGAAGCCCATCTGAATGAATTAATACGCATATAAGATTTCTCACAAATTATTCATTTCAAGAGGCCGCAAACTTTTAGATGGTCGGAATGCATAAATATCCTTGAAGCTGTTGGAAACAATCTCATCCAATATCTCTTATCATTTTACATTCTTTACCGACTGCATGCCTTTAATCTTCATTTCGTCAAACTTTCATTTTTTAGTTGCAGCAAGTTGAGTTCATATCTAACCCTGAATATGCCATCTCATCTCTTTCTTTCTTTACCATCTTTTCCTTTGAAAGAAGTTCATTTCTTAAACTCTTTTTGTCTTATAATCTTTGATTGTACTTAATGACATATAGTCCTCTCACCTTTGTCTTTCTTTTACAGGAAACTCCTTTGCACTGGAGAAGGCACAAATCATTATGCATCTCTTGCCTAGATCATGAGAAGAATTAGGAGGTCTCTATTTAAATATAAATCAGGACTATCTAGGAATATTTTGTCAGGATTCTAACCAGGACTGAACATAGTGGTTAATCAACGATCATCCTTGCATACTGGCTGGTGAGTAGATCCTATGTAATAGGGGAGCCATCCACACACCAAGTATCTACTTGCATGAAAGGTGAAGTATCAAAGTCTAAAGTTTGAAAACCAAAAGAGATATATTTACGTAGTCAGGTGCAACAAATATTCAAATGAATCTCAATAGCTAACAATCATCCCCTAATCATGCTAAAAGGACACCTCTTTCCCCATCCATCGAATGATAAGAATGCACTATACAAATAAGGAGGGAATGGAAAGGAAAGTTTGACCAGACTAGGGGACATGCAAATATCTTCGTTGGGGCTATGGATGCTCGCTGAAAGCGGAGCAAGGTCTGTGATGTCGTGGTGACTCCATCGTGGCTATGAACACTTGTGGGTAGTGGAGCAACACCCGCGATATATCTATATACGCACCCGATGAAAAATCTTTATTTATCCCAAATATATATCATCCCTACGACAGAGATACCAACATGGATAGTTGATGCGGTTTAAGGAAATAATATCATCATCATTCATTGTCCATCTACAGCAGATGAGCTCCGCTAGTCGATATGCAAACATTGTTAGTGAGCCCACCACGCTGGAATCTTTCAGGTAACAATTGCATATTATTTTCAGAATTTTTGAACTTAAAATTAAATTTCATAACTCTCTATATTTTTTTCCTATGAGTTAGAAAAAAATTAGAAGAGATTCTGGCTTTGCCAAGTGTATCGCCATTTGTTGTGCGCACACAACAACCTCCCAATTTTTTTGTTATAATGTCTCTCCAAAATGGAGAAATTCCCCCCCCCCCCATCCAATTCTTTCTACTAGGACCCTCTCCCTCTCTCTATCGTGCAAACGACTATTCTCGAGTTTTTCTCACACTCTCCCACCTTATCATTTGTGGTTCCTCTCCTGATCACCTCTACATAATGAACCACACTTCAGTGAGTTCCCTCTCCCTGCGCTGATACATAACATATCGACGAACACATCCTTCTTCCACCATCGCGTTGGCATGCCACTCATTTCTTCGCCTATAAATAAACAACCTCCCTTGGAACTTGGCTGATGCACCAACGTGCCTCTGCTAAAATTCGCTGACACATGTATTCCTCACTAGTGAAGTACGCATGATCAAAAACAACCCATCGATGATATCCACGCGATTATCTTTTCTGTGCACACACCTTTCATTGGTTGAATTTCTTCCACTTTCACTGATGTGTCACATATCAACAACGCTCTTCCCTTTCGCTTCAATACACCGCTTGTGATAATTTTCCCTTGCCCATTCCAAATGCATCAATCAAAGGATGTCAACCCATCATCATCACCAAGCACATCGACGATGATATTCTCCCTCTCGCTAAAGCTGACCAGGTCAGCATGGCCTACCTTCGTTCTGAGACTTATTTTTTCCTCCTCCAGCTTAGACCCTTGTTGTGTCATCAGTCAGTCTCCTAACATTTCCGATGACTAAAATTTTAGTGCTTACCTAGAAAATTGGTCACTGATTTCCTATCTCACCTGATCCAATTCAGATTCCAGTCGTAATCAAGTTTGTAATGTCCCCAATGGCTTTCTTCACACACATGGTACTAGCTTGTTTTCTTTGTGTTTCTTGATATTATGACTAAATATTCATTGTGAGAGCATCGCCTAGCATCATATGGGTTAACCACAACACCTATTGGTCTTGCGCTGGTTTTGAAACACACTTCAGAAGAAATATGATCCTCCCAACTCTTACACAGTGCTAAGTGCCCCAAACGTTAGTTGGTTGTTTTGGAAGATGTATAATTTCATGCTACTGATGTATCACTGCAATGTTAATGGATGAACCAAGTCCTTATACATCATAATTGGACTAGAAATCAATGGAATTTAATTTGGAAGAAGCATCAACGAACGCAAGACCCGAACTCCCAATAAAAATGCCTTTGAGCGCAATTTTTCTATGTCCGTCAAAGTTAATTTTTCATCCCCGAAACATGTTAATTGTATGAATCCCACCATTACGATTCCAATGCAACTGACGGAATCGGATTTCAAGGCCCAAAAGTTACAAAACAATCACCAAGAATTTCTAGCCTAGTCATCCTCAACAACCACAACATCAACAAAATACTTGAATGGCATATCTAGTTGTCTCACTGAAAGCGTCTCTCTGTGCTCTCCCCATCACAAAAAATGGTACCCCGGTCTGACAGTGTATGAGTAAGTTATGATATTTTAAAGTCAAGCTAGGTAGCGTCAACATCTCCTTAAGTGAGGTAACTGGTTAGCACGACCCATACACAAAAGTCTCATTTTGTTTAACAATTGTTTCAATGTAAAACTGTTTAATTAAAATTATACTTTAATTAATATTTATTTCAATTTGAAAAAACATTTAATTTCAAATTCATATGAATTGAAATAAATTAATTAAAAATGATGCAATGACTAAACGACTTGGACAAATGTATGGGGATTATTGTATAAGGTCTTCAAGCTTACATGGAGGGGAGGGCCCATGGCCCACATACCACCCTTCATGTTCCCCCTTTGATAAAGATGCATGCCTTTTCCAATACTTAAATGACTCAAATGACAAGTTCATCGACGTGTTCAAAAAACTTAATGATAAGTTCATCGACGTGTTCAGAGAATTTTACTTCATGTGTGTCGATAGACTGTGGGGAAGTTGATAGAAAATGATCCAACATGTCGTCGACATAGTTGATAGCAAGTTCCACGATGTGACTCGGAAACATTCATAACATATACTTCGATTTACGCTTGAAAACATTATAACTCAAAGTTCAAACCTAACATTAGGTTAGCGCATTGGGTTTGGTTGATGAAGTGTAAGAGGGGAGCGTGGCATGCCCCTGTGACTCCCCCTTTTGTGGACATGACCAAGCCACCCCCTTCCCCCTTCTCTTTTATTTGATACCATAAATTTCATGGACGAGGAAGGATAAGGTGTGTCGCATGACAACCCCTTCCCTTTTTTTTTATTTTCAAACTTTTTAAATGTAAAGTGGAAGAGTGGGGAACACCCCTAATCTTTAATTTTGATATTTTAAAATATTGCCCCCTTTAAAAACAATTTTTAACTTAAACCGCTTTGATGAGAATCTTTTCCCCACTTATACAAAACCAAAAATGAACTAAGTACCAAGCTTTCGTGGAACCATTATGCAAAAATTTGTTTTAACCCAATGTGCCCATGATGAAGACACAGTATAAGCTCATGCATTACAACGACCACTTGCCCGGAGAGTTTAAAAGAATGTGCACCAACACAATCACTCGAGGAAGTTCATAACTTAGCCTCCGAATTTCACTTGATGAGTTCATTCAAACTCCTCTGATGTACATTGGAGGGGTTCCTGTGTGCATCGAAGGAGTTCCTGTCAACTCCTTCGATGCAAATTGGAGGAGTTCCCATCAACTCCTTTGAAACCTAAAAAACCTCTTTTAGTAAATCGACCATAAATTTTAAATTGGGTGTCCATTTCATGTGTTTTTTATACTGTTGGAAAGGTATTTCCGAGATCTATGAGTTTATAGTTATAGGATTTGATAAATTCATAACCTATTGCCTTAATTTTTCAATATGAATATATGGTACCTCGTCAACAACCCCAGGAGAGTAAAATTCCTCAACCGTAAGCAGGGAAACCAATAACACATTTCGGGGAAGTTTACATGGAACACATATTACTTAGTGTTTCAGTTAAGGGTTCAAATGCTTGAATTTAATGGTTTGTTTCAATATTAATCTCAGATCACTCATTTGTTGTAGGTTAAGTGGCGCCAGATAACCACTGTTGATAAGAGGTTGTACTCAACGTCACTGAAATGAAACCTACAATCAAGTGCGACATACCAACCATAACAATAGCAACCATAGTGATAAAGGAGCATCAAGGGAAATATAATGCATATAGTTGAAGAGGAGATCCTAATTCCATGACGAGCGATTGTCAGACTTGGATAATGAAGACATTCCCATGTCCAGACCAACCTTTATGATACACATGGTGCATATGGTCGGAATCTGTGATGGCACACCAACACTAAAGGAAAAATTAGAGATATAATTGTTTCCTTCATTTCTCATCATCACAAAGGGAATAATACAAACATTGGAATTAAGGAAAAAGGTCACAGATGAAGGAGAAAGTTCAAGGGTCACATTCAACCTCATTAAATACTAAAATTGTACCCAAAGGAAAGGGCCTTTTGGCTCTTCAAACATTGTACACTTCTAAACTATTTTGGGAATACAGTGTCAACTAAAATTGGAGAGGTTTCTTTGAGTTTTCATGTACTATTGTTGAAAATGTTAATATGGAGAAGCCCCTAGGGCCAAGTTTTGATAGAGAGGAGGACTTGCATGTGTTGTTGTCCTGCTACAAACTATTTCAATTAGAATGTTTGTTGTTCACATGGTCTGTAAGAGCATGTTTGTTTATGGACTATTCTGACACAATATATGTTTTCTTGCAGTTTTGTTACTCTTTCTTATAATACATGTCATGAGCGAATGAGCTGCCAATGTATGTGATATAGTGACTTAGACTATTCTAGTTATATATTCATGTGCATGTGTTATCTGACTTTATTTCTTCATTTCAACTATCTGGGTGAAGCTATTGGTAGAGTTAGTTTCATGTCACAACTCATTCACTTACATTAATTCTCTCCTAGCTAGGATAGGGTAGATTAGAAATAGATTAGACTTGCATTTATGTAGTCTTCATCTACATCTTCTGTTTTCATAACCATCCATCGCTCACCTTCGTTGGTGGACCGGGTCGCGACCAGTAAAACCAAACCAACAATGGTTACCAGGCCAGAATCTGGATGGGTTCCCTATTCCAAACAATAAGAGGTCTAATTGGTACTTCTTATTGGGGGTAACCCCTTACTTTTTTCGGGCAAATTTAGACCCGTCAACAAACATTTAAGAGAAGTATGACTTGAATATGAGTTTATCAAATTGATACTCGACCGAAAAAATAAACCATAAGCACTGCAGTAAAACCATTTTTTGTGTGTAGATTTTTTCTCTTTGGCTTCCACAATTTCTATTTTAATTAAAAAAGAAGTTAAACACATGCATTGTCTAATTTATTTTTTCTTAACGATGTATCTATCATAATCTAATTTTTTTTAATCTTTAAGAGTCTTTCTATTTTCTTTTACAAGTTTCTAATTAATTCTATTTTTTTTATCCTTAGGAGTCTTTCTTTTTTCTTTTACAAGTTTCTAATTAATTGTTGAGTCATCTGGATGAAAAAGGATAACTCTACAGAACATCCCCAAATTACTTCGACATTTTCATTCGGCCATGTAGGGGGTATGCTAATTTAATTTGTTGATGGTAATAGTTTTATGTTAGGATGAAATACATTGTTACATGTATGTCTTGAAACTTAAACATGTAAATTTGTAACTTACAATAATTTTACAATTTAATTGAAAAACAACTTCCAAGAATTCATATTAAACACATTTAATGTGTTATCCATTATTGTATTTTATAAAGGACTCTTACTTTAGTCTTATTGTATTTTTGGGTAATCTACTTTAGTCTTGATGTTCATTTTGAATTATTACTAGATGAATAAACATCTAATTACTAAGTCAATTTTCCTAATTGATCCACTCTTTCGAACATTCAAATCCCCTTTGATCATTATTAGGACTCAACTTTCTTAATTTTGGTCCTTGATTTGTGTCATGGGTTGTTGGGATTACTGTTTGGATTATTTTTCTCCTACTTTTGTTGTATGTTATTGATTTTTATTTTTATTTTTTCAACTAATTGTTTTCACATTTTTATTTTTCTTTGCCTACCTTTACAATTATGAATATGTTCTCATAATTGTCAATGACATCTATGATCTTTCTACTATATATTGTAGTCTTGCAAAGTAGAGACTCAATTTTATGTTCCTTGGAATACATTATAGTATGGTAGAAGTTGAACCCAAAGATATTTTGTTTTAGGGTTGGTATTCTTGACCCCTTTAATCTCTATTTCCACTATGAATAGATGGGCCCTTTGTATTTTTCATTTCCCCTCTTACACATTCTTTCATCATCTCACATACTCAATCTCTTGGATTCCCTTCGTTGCACAATTTCTCTCTTGGGTTATTGTGGTTATTTCTTCTCTCTTCTCCTCTCCACCCTCCTCAAGTTCTGGAGGAGGTTACCCTCTCTAAATTTCTTTATATGTTTTCTATAAATTGGATGGTTATTGGCCTCTTCTAGTCTTGATTTGGTTTCTAGGCTTCACCAAATGGAAATCCTCTTATGTATTTAGGAAAGGCTACCCTCTCCCAAACTTGTGTAGGCTTGGTAATCACCATCTATTGTTTCCCTCGATCATCATAGTTTTTAGATTTTGTTTTTTTGTTGCTATACATTTTTCCTACATATTTTACTTCATATCATGTATCTTTTTACCCTTATTTAGGTTCAAACCATTTAGATCCACATGGTCACAAGAGCTTCAACAATTTATCCTAAAATAAGGATATTAGTTATTATAAAGTAGGAGATTTTTCCTTCCTAACAAGGGCACTGGGAAACATCATTTATCTATTGATTTTATGTGGTTTTATGTTTCTTTGATTCATTGATTATATTAGGGTTCATTTTAGTATTGTTATACTATATGGAGAAAGGGGAAACCTTATTCTTCGTTTAAAGGTGGAATAAGAAAAATATAGAAACACATACATGCCTTCCCTCTCATTACAATTTAATGACTTGATTCTTACTATCTTCTTAATTCCTTTTTAGATATGCTTATTAGTCTCAGAGATCACATGGTAAGAGCATAAATCCCACTTCATTGATTCAACTCTTAGGAAATCAAGTACCATTTTCCTTCCCAAAATTCCTAATCTCACCAAGAAGAAAAAAAAAGGTAATGAACCTTATTCATTATCCTCTCTTTCTCTCTTTTGTTCAAGGTTTGGGATAAAACGACAAGATTTAGTTGTAGCTCTCTCTATTTCCTCTCTTGTTTTTCACTCTTCTCATCTAATTTAAGTCGTGTTTTTCAGTTCTTCTCAATTTACCTACCTTGTTTTCTAGAGATTCTCGTTTAAGTCAAACCTTCTCATTAATAAACCCACATTTTTCCCCTCTCTCTATTTTGTTTAGATTCTTAAGGTGGTTTAGTTCAATTAGCTGCATTTAAATCAAGTTCCCTCCTTTAATAATCAACAAATACTCCTTAATCACCCCTATAGTTCACATCAAGAACATATGAATCAATTAATGTTTAGACCCCCCCCCCCATTTCTTCACCTTCATATATTCTTAGTTTCTTCTCAAAATTAGCAGCAACTTCCATACTTTCCTTATAATTTTATTCTTAGCTTAGCACCTCCTTTTTTTCCCTAGAAAATGTAGAAATGTTGTTATATTTATGGTTTCAACTATTGGGCTAATTAGTCAAACCCATAAGCTTCTAGGCCACCCCAGGTCTCCAAGAAAACATAATACTATTGCCTACATAGATCAAAATAATTTCATTTATTACTCCCACTCATTTGTCTACATTTTTTTTAATTCCGCTGGCAATTATGTTTTCCTCTCTTATTTCCCCTTTATCTTTCATATTGGGGAAAAGTCTTCTCACTTCTCCTCCTCTTCTTATATGAAGAGTTATTCTTTCTCCGCCTTTATATTGTTCCAAGCATTTTTTTGAATTTTCTCCTACTTTGCCCTTTTAGCTTCCCATTGAGTACCCTAACCCTATCATGACTATTATCATATTTTAGGTCATGCTCAATCAACCTATGGCTGTTACCTTTCAACCATGTTATGTTTACAACATCCCTTGAGTATATTTATGGCCTAAAATTATGTAAGGTTATTTATCCCATTCTCAAACAAGTTATAGAATGGCTCACTCTAGTTGGCTTCAAAACCACACACATAACCTTCTCTCGAGAATGTCTCCACTTCCCACAACCACAAATATAACTTATTTTTAAATCATTTGATGGTTTGGAGCCCTTTAAGTTCACTTGGTGAGCCTATATACCTTTCTCACCTCCACAACTCTCAAACATTCAAGAACCCATATGGTCAAATAAAACATGCCTTTGCTTATGCCTCCTCTAAGACAATCTCCTTTAGTCCAAACTAGAAACCCTTCATCTCTATATCTCTCAGACCCTTTGAGGCCAAAATCCCTTCCATGGCATATGTGGAGGATATTTTACCGGAGGAGCCAGTTCAAGCTCCTCCAGAGCATCTCTTATTCACTGTGCCCGGTGACTGGCAGCCCACAAGCCATTTTCTGGAAAAGACACTTCGATAGCCTCTCAGAAGCAACCAGGGAGTGGCACAGGAGCAGAAGATTACGATGAATTCCCCATATGCTACATAGAGGAAGAGATACTGGAAGAAATGGCCTCTTAGGAGGCCACAACCGAGGTTGGACACACCTTGGACACAGGGACGGGAAGCGATGAGGACGAAGGAGCAAGTGGAGAACATGAATGGGAGGCAATCCCAATTGAGGCCGAGGAGAACAGGCTGGGAGGCATGACGAGGGAGGGTGGCAAGATCTTGTCGCCACCTCCCATTTCCTCCATGCATGAGAAATGGCGTGTCCCGCTACCTTTCCTCCACCTGGAGCACCTGAAACTCTTGTTTGATTTGCAGGGACAGATGACGGACCAAGTCCACTGTGTCCTCCTCATGAGCCAGCGACTGGACATGTTGTACGACGTGTATTCCAATGCCCCAACAGAGCATAAATGCCCAACTTGTGCGCTGCCATTCGTGATGCCAGCTAGAGGAGGAGAACAAGAGGACGAGGCCAACAAGGCCACCGGGTAATCACCATGGTTATGCTTCTGTTTTATTTAGTTTTACTACTCAGGGATATGCTTAGGCTTCTAGGTGCTCACTGTAACACCATGGACACCATTCAGACTATGGAATTCCATCTACCTCGGTTTCCTACGGGAAGGACAGATGGTGGACTGCCCACTTTTGATTGGAACAAGATTGGTTGCCAGATGTGTTGGTTTCTGATAAAACGATGACAAAAATGGCAGCCTAAAAAAAGTTGTATTTTTTTCCACTTAATATAGCAGGAACCACCTCTTTTTTAATTAAAAAAGAACAACCTTGAGTTCAACATCAAACTCCTCATTTGCAACCTAACTTTCAACTAAACTACACATAACTATAATTCACACATTAGTAACATAACCTTACTTAGCCAAAGCAACTACAACCTTAATGTAGTCCTCAAAGAATTAATTTCATTAAGTCTCATCCAATTCCGATCCATTGTTGTATTTCAAAAAAATGATTTTTTTTGTAATCTTAAAAACTAGTAAATTTTACGAAGTTGTCATTTCTATATACCCAAAAATTATCAAATTTCATAGGGATGACCTTTCTAATAGACGATAAAGTGTGAAACTTAAGAAATACAATAATTTTTTTTTATAGAGCCTAAAGATGTTGATAACCATACATGTTAGTTTAACTCACATTCACATCCCCTAAAAGTTTTTTTTTAATCATTATGTTGTATATCTTGATTGGAATTTTATATTATATAGTTAATTTTAATTAATCAATATATAAATATATTTATTAGTACTTTTTTTCTAGGGAAAATCTTGTTGGGAAACCCAAGGGATGATTTCCCACATTAATGGATGACAACCCTAGTAAACCCATCAATGCAGACAAGTGACCTAAACTAGGGAGATTTGAATTGAGGACCTATTGACATGAAACTAGCCATAAAGCTAGCAATATTAGTGAAAATTGGTTGAGGTAACCCCTTAGGCTATATATCTATTAGTACCTATACAATAAAATTGTAGATTTAATGAAGGATAAGTAAACATATTTAATTGTGTAGCACTATATACATTTCTAATTGATAACAATTGGAGAGAAAAAAATCTCATTCAAAAATGAATTTGTAAACATATTAATACATATAAAAGCTCGTGGTAAATATAATTTATAACCAATCTAGCTAACATAGAACTATAATATGAGTTCAATATAAAATAAAACAAATGGAATGCGAGACTCAATCATCT
>ML791771.1:219760-236248 GCA_009831015.1 Picea engelmannii | reverse complement strand
GTTCTCTCTCTCCAAGAATCTAACTCTCTATCCATGCATTTGATGAATCTCTCCCCATTTGACATCAATGGAAAAGGAAACTTCCCGTCGAGGAAGCTCCCCCTAATTGAACTGTCCTTGGGGCTGCTCCCCCTGACTGAACTGTTCCTGAAACTACTCCCCCAAACTGAAATGTATTCTTTATGGTGCTTTCTCATATGAATCTAATACATATAAGATAAGCATTCAAAAGAATTCATTTTGGATTATAAATTACCTTGAATCTCTCTCGAAGATACTCAAAAGCTTCCCTTCGAAGCAGTTTTCTAAAGATATATGAAACATGTTCTTCTATTTCCATCTACTCAACTCTGATGTTCCTCTCTGCAACCTGTTCCCATAGAAAGTGATACTTAATTGGAATGTGCTTCGTCTTAGAGTGCATCACTAGATTCTTTGAGATACTGATGGCGCTTGTATTATCACAATATATTGGAATGGGATCATCATACTCAACCTGTATATCTGTCAGAGTTTGTTTCATCCATAGAACCTATGTACAACATGTTGTTGCTACAATATACTCTTCTTTGGATGTAGACAATGATATTGATGGTTGTTTCTTGCTTAGCCAAGATACCAAACACTCACCCAAGTAGAACGCTGCTCCACTTGTACTTCTTCGGTCGGCAATGAAACCTGCCTAATTTGCATCTATGTAGGAAATAAGTGATAGATCCTTTCCTTTTGGATAGCATAATCCAAACTCTTCTGTACACTTGAGATATTTGAATATCCTCTTTACCGCTAGAACATGTGATTCCTTTGGTGCTTCTTGAAATCCTTCCACCCGTCCAACTTCCTGCATTACATCTGGTCTGGATGTTGTCACATAAAGTAAGATGCTAATCATTTAACTTTACTTCCTTTGATATGTAGATTCAAAATCATCATATTTAATTAACTTGCAAATGGTTTGCATAAGAGTATTTATTGGTTTGCAATCTTCCATTCCGAACCTCTTAGCATTTCTCTAATATACTTTGTTTGAGAAATAAAAATGTCTTGGTTTCTTTGAAATATATGAAGACCCAAAAAGAAGGATAGTTCTCCAAGTAATGACATTTCAAATTCATTATTCATATCTTTTGCAAATTTCTAGCTCAACCTATCATCATCACTTCCAAAAATAATATCATCAACATAAACTTCAATTAATAAAATACTATCTTGAGTTACCTTGATGTAGAGGTTGTTGTTTGCATTTTTTTTTATGAACCCTTGTTGTTTTAGATATTTGTCCAGTATAGAATACCATGCTCTGGTGGCCTGTTTTAGACCATACAAGGCCTTCTTCAACATGCAAACATAATCTCATTCTTTGACAACTGAAATCCTTCTGGTTGCTCAATGTAGACTTCTTCTTCTAGTTCCCCATTCAGAAAGGTTGATTTCATGTCCATCTGATACACTTTAATATTATTGGAGCATGCATAAGCTAGGATCAATCTGAATGCTTCCATTCTGGCAATTGGGGAAATTTCTCAAAGTCGATACCTTCAACCTGTGTGTATCCTTTACATACCAATCTAGCTTTGTTTCTGGTAACCTGTTCATGTTCATTCAATTTATTTATGAAGACCCACTTTGTGCCGATCATATTCTTGTACCTTGGTATTGGAACCAATTCCCAAGTGTCATTCTTATCTATCTGATCCAACTCTTCATCCACAGCCTTTATCCAGAATTCATCCTTGTTGGATTCTTCAAAACTGTTTGGTTCAATCAAGGATAAGAGTGCTAGGTGCAATTGTTCTGGTGAATAAATTCTTCTTCTAGTCTCAACTCCTGCATCTTTTTTCCTGATAATTTGATCTAAGGGATGATTCTTTTGTATTTGTTTGCTAGGTGTATTTGGAGGTACCTGTTCTTGTTCTTATACTTCTATTTGATCTTCTTCATCTTCCCCTTCTGCTATTTCTTCATCCTTTACTTCTTCTTTGTAAACCCGTTCCACTGACTCCTTTTCTTCTTCCTTTATTTTCTGTCCACCTGTCTCATCAACTGTTACATTGATGCTTTCCACAACTTTGTTGAGACTTAGATTGAAACATTTGTATTCTTTCCTTGTACTCGAGTACCCAACAAGTATGCCTTTGTCCACACGAGAATCAAACTTTCGCATTCTTCCATCTTCTCTTTTGATGTAACATTTGCTTCCAAAAACTCTGAAGTTCTTCGCATTCGTTGGTTTTCCTTTCCATAGCTCGTAGGGAGTTTTATCACTGTTGTTTTTTAGCATTACTTAGTTTTGAATGTGAACTGTTATATGCACTACATGTGTCCAAAAGACATTTGTCAACTTAGAATCCATTAACATTGTTTGAGCCATTTCATGTATTGTCATGTTCTTCCTTTCGACAAATCCATTATATTGAGGTGTCCTAGCAACAAAGAATTTCCTTTTTATTACATGCTTGCTGTAGAAATCCATAAATTCCTTTGAAGTAAACTCTCCTCCATTATCATATCTCAAACATTTGATTTTTGAATCCATTTTATTTTCAACCATTTCCTTTTATACCTTGAAGTTTTCAAATGGTTCTAATTTCTTCTCGAGAAAACAAATTGCAGTCATCTTTGCATAATCATCAACCAATAACATAAAATATTGCTCACCTTTTAAGCCCTTTTTTTCTAGTTGGTCCAACTTGATCAATATGCACAATTTCCATTGGTCTTGTTGTGGAGTATTCCTTTGATTTGAACATGGTATTTGTTTGCTTCCCTTGTTGACAATGCTTGCCTAACGTGTTGGTTGGCTTTGTGATATGGGGAATTTATCTGATTGCTTCATTTTTTATGAATTTGACGAGGTTATCAAAGTTTATGTGATCCATTCTTCCGTGCCATAGCCAAACTTCATCTTCCTTTCATAGACAACACTTTTAATTTCCAATTTCACTTAATACATATATGTTGCTTGAATTTCTTACATCTGTTGCAACCAGTTTGCCTGCACCTGCTTTTATTATCTTGCACTTCTGTGAATTGAACATAAGTTTGTGACCTTGGTCACACATTTGACTTACACTTAGAAGATTATGTTTGATATCTTCCACTAGTAGAACATTTTATTCCTTGGTATCCTTGTTTCCAATTCTAACCGTGCCCTTTCCAATGATTCTAGCTAAGTCATCGTTTCCAAAAGAGACTGATTCATCTCTTTCCTTTATCAATGTTAGAAACTTGTCCTCATCACCCGTCCTGTTCTTTGAGCAACCACTGTCAACATACCAACCATGTTTCTTGTGTTTATCTTGTAGAGAAAGTGTGCATTCTTCATTTTATATTGATTCTGCTTTCTTATCCATATTCTCTGTTGAGGTTCATGTCTGTGATTGTTGTTATTCCATTGTGATTCTCTAGGAGGGACTGTCATTCTACAATATTTGTCCATGTGGCCAAAGTTGTTGCACTTGTAGCATTCCACTTCAGTGCTCAAGGATTCAAACTTGTTGTAACTTATTCTCTGTGTTTCACTAGGCCTTATTAGATAACCATTTTGTGCATGAATTTCAAAGTTGTTTATGTTTCTTCTATTTGATCTGCAATTTATAGCGTTATGTCCAAAATTATTACATGCATAAGATAAACCAAAAAAAATAGTTTGATACATGGGAGTTGAAGATATTTTGAAAGAAGTTACTCTTCTGAATCTTTCTTCTTCTTGAGGCCTGCTTGTTTCTGACTGTCGCTGATTCAGAAATTTGAATATTCTAGGTGGAGTGTCCTTGTGATATTCCTTGTAAAACTTCTTGTCTCTGCATAACTTCTTGGATGTGTTTCTTGATCTGTTGCTTTGGATATTGATCCATTTTCTGTCTGATTGTATCCAAGTATGGACTTGTCATGATTTGGTCTGTGACTATTAATAATGTTATCCAAAACTTTAGAACTATTCTTCATGTTTTTCTTTTGAATATCTCTTCTCAATGTGACAATAACTTCTTCCAAATTTCCAATGGTTCTGCCTTTTTCTTCTAACTGTTCCTTCATTGCTTCTTCAATTCTTTTGTCTTCTTCAACTTGAATTTTTAACTTAGTGATCATCTTCTCTAGTTTTTCACAGTTGGAATTTTGTGTTTCCTCTTTTCTTTTTTAGTTTCTCTTGTAGTGACTTGTTTTTCATCCTTGTTGGCTTCTTCAAAACTGTTTGGTTCAATCGAGGCTAATATTGCTAGGTGCAGTTGTTCTGGTGAATGAATTTTTCTTCTAGTATCAACTCCTACATCTTTGTTTCCAATAATCCGATCTGAGGGATGATTCTTTTGTATTCGTTTGCTAGGTGTCTTTCGAGGTACTAATTGTTCTTTCTCTTATACTTCTATTTCATCTTCTTCATCTTACCCTTCTGCTACTTCTTCATCGTTTGCTTCTTCTTCGTAAACCTATTCCATTGACTCCTATTCTTCTTCTTTTATTTTCCATCCACCTGTCTCAACAACCGTTATATTGATACTTTCCACAACTTTGTTGATCCTTAAATTGAAATATTTGTATGGTTTACTTGTAATCGAGTACCCAACAAGTATGCCTTTGTCCACACAAGAATCAAAATTTCCCATTCTGCCATCTTCTCTTTTGATGTAGAGTTTGCTTCCAAAAAATCTGAAGTGCTTCAGATTCGTTGGTTTTCCTTTCCATAGCTCGTAGGGAGTTTTATCACTGTTATTTCTAAGCATTACTCTTTTTTAAATGTGAACTGTTATATGCACTACATGTGTCCAAAAGACATTTGTCAGCTTAGAATCCATTAACATTGTTTGAGCCATTTCTTGTATTGTCCCGTTCTTCCTTTCGACAAATACATTTTGTTGAGGTGTCCTAGAAACGAAGAATTTCCTTTTTATTCCATCCTTGTTGTAGATGTAACATCCCCGACCATCCATGCCAGGCCATGCTATGCCAAAGAAATCTTTCATTCTCTCTGCGGAACCTACTGTAACATACCCAGTATCCAACTGAGCTATGCCACATAATTTTTTTTCTAACTGCATGCAATTAAAATATAAACACACAGAACTCTTGCGGAAGCATTATATATAAAACGTAAACACACAAATACATCTGTAAATACATGGATTCACACTGAAATAATAGTAAACATATACATGCAGCATATACATGAAATACCCATAAAAATAAACACAGTTATAACCGCACATATGATAACCCATAAAAATAAGCGCGTAAATAAAAATGCAGCATGTAAATTTATCACACAATTGACACTTATCTTGGTAATGTCACCAATTGCATGCAAAACTTCCACGAAACTCCCATCCTTAGACCACACTGTTCATCACTCTCAACAGTGAGTCACCCCCGAGCTGGGGCTAAACTCCACCCGGGTAAATGGATTCCTAACCAGGCTAAAGGCTCATAGACAACATAAAAGTCTTTGTCCCAGGTGCCAACTCAAAATAACAACCTATAGTCCCTCATTCCCCACATGCATGTTCACCCAGGAAGTGTGCCCCTTCTCTGCTCAACAATCCTTCAACTGCTCCACTTCCTTTCCGGGCTTCAACAACAGGTCAGACAGGAAGTCTCAGAGCACTGTAGATGCAGTTTAGCACCTTCAAGAAATCAATTCCCAGCAATTCTCTCACCCAAATAATTTCTCACAGGCCTGAGAACCCGCCTCTTCAATATCCCACGGGCATGACAACCCGCTTCTTTAGTCTAGCTCCCAAGCTAACCAGATACACCAACAAAAAATGGCTATGGATATGAGTTCAGGTACAGTCACGAAGATACGAAAAATATCTCAATGGGTGTGTGCATGCTCATGGATGATTGATTGGATGACTAAATGATGGAAGGAATGATGGGAATAATGATGGAAAAGATGGGAAAATGAACTAAGTCCCAACAATATGTATGCATGTCCCCAACTTGACACTTGTCATGTTGGGAGCTACTTTGGCCTGCTTGTCCCCAAATTTAGAACTTGGGATAAAATAATTATCCATACTTTATGATTTAAGAAATATTAATATAATATTCATTTTTAGCTTAAGCTCCCTAGCTTAGCCCTTTTCCTTAACTTTTATCCCTTCCCTTTCCCTAAATAGTGGATTTTAGTCCCCCATCTCTTTTATCGTGGTCGGTCTGTGCGCAACGATGTATTTTATATTAATTATGAGACATATACAAAAAAATAGGCGCACTAGCCTTTAACATCTAGGCTCTCCGGCCTAATCAAAACGTAAGCATCCTAGCTTATAATAACTGGCTCACCAGCCTATAAAACGCAACATATACAAAAAAGGCTCCCTGGCCTCAAAATTGCGTGCACTTAAATTGTTGCGTGCGGTATCCAAGGATGTGCACAGTTCATCATTTTACTGCGCAATACATGCGTGCACTATGCCATGATATGTCCATACAAAATGATATCAAACAACTCACCAACTTAACTACATTTGCATTTATATTTACAATTGGGTTCGGCCTAGGGATATTACAATCTCCTCCCCTTATTTATGCACTATCCTCAGTGCATCATGTACCCATATACAACAAAATTTCAAAAATCCTCAAAAAGATGCAGGTATTCTGCCCGCATTGCATCGTCATGCTCCCAAGTAGCGTCCTTAGGACCGTACCAGGTCCATTGGACCTTTACAAGCCCTATGGATAGATTACAGAGATGTTTGATTTTCTGGTCCAGAATGCGTACCGGATGCACTTGAAAAGCACCTTCTTTCTCCACCTGCATCACATTCCAGTCAATAACATGATTAGCATTAGGTATATATTTCTTGAGCAATGATACATGGAATACATTATGAACAGACATAGATGCAGGAAATGCAATCATATAAGCAACTGGACCAATCCTCTTTAGGATTTCGAATGGCCCATAATAGCGAGCTGCCAACTTTGAACAATTTCCCAACTTCAGGGAACTTCTGTTGGCCTTCACTTTCAAGAATACATGATCACCCACTTTAAATTCCCTATGAGTTCTGCCCTTATCAGCATAGATTTTCTACTTGTCTTGGGCAACCTTTAAATTTTGTTTTATTTTAATCATTTGCTCCATTTCCCTGAGCAAATCTGACCCAACCACTACTTTGTCTGCTAGGTTATCCCATCTTACTGGTGTGTTGCACTTTCTTCCATAAAGTGCCTCAAATGGGATCATCTTTAGAGATGCTTGGTACCCATTGTTATAAGCAAACTCTACCAAGTGTAGGTAGTCTTCCCATTTTTATGGTTTATGCATCACATACATCCTCAACATATCTTCAATCTCTTGATTTACTCTCTCTATTTGTCCATCCGATTCTGGATGATAAGATGTACTAAAATTCAAGTTTGTTCCAAATCCATTAAATAATCCTTTCCAAAATTTTGAGGTAAATTTTGGATCTTTGTCAGACAAAATTGTCTTGGGTATGCCATGTAATCTAGCAATTTCCTTCATATAAACATCAACAATGTTGGCTTCCTTGTGAGTGATCTTAAATGGAATAAAATGGGCAACTTTAGTAAGCTTATCCACCACTACCATAATAGAATCATGGTGCTTGTTTGTTTTGGGAAGTTTGGTAATAAAATCCACGGTTACAACTTCCCATTTCCACTCAGGAATGGGTAATGGCTGTAGAAAACCAACTGGGTGTCTATGCTCAGCCTTTACTTTTTGACATTCCAAACACTTGGAAATAAAATGAGCAACCTATTTTTTCATGCCTCGCCAATAATATCGGCTCTTGACAGCTGCAACGGTTTTCTAATATCCTGGGTGCCCAACATAAGGCACATTATGCATTTCTCTCAATATCATATTTTTCAACTCCTGGGAATTTGGTACATAAATTCTTACCCTGTACCTGATAATTTCATCATTATCTAGATTGTAATCTTCAATTTTTTGTTGCAAAATACCTTGCTGTAATTTTGCCACTAATTCCTTGTATTGCAAATCTGATTTGGAAGCCTCTATAATTCTGTCTTTCAAATCTGATTGGTACATGCTAATGGTTGTAGCATGCATTTAATGCACTCTTCTACTGAGTGGATCAACCACTTTGTTCTCTTTCCCCTTGATATTCTTTATATCAAAGTCATATTCACTCAGAAATTCTAACCATCTGCTTTGCCTAGCATTTAGATTTGGTTGGTCAAATAAATATTTCAGACCATTGTGGTCTGTCTTCATCTCAAACCTTTTCTCCATGAGACAATGTCTCCATTTCCTTAAGGCATGCACTATGGATGCCAACTCCAAATCATGAGTGGCATAGTGTCTTTCATGCTCCTTCAACTTCCTTGATTCATAACATATAACAAACCCATTTTGACCAAGGACTCCACCAAGTCCCTCTTTACATGCATCTGTGCATACAATGAAGTCTTCATTTGGGTCTGAAATCCTTAGTATTGGAGCACTTGTTAATAATTGTTTTAAGTGTTGGAAACTCTTTTCACAATCCAATGTCCACTGAAACTTCACACCCTTTCTTTGCAAGGAAGTGATTGGGTGTGAAATCTTCGAGAATCCTTCAATAAATCTCCTATAGTAGCCTGCAAGGCCCATGAATGATCTGACCTCTATCACATTCTTTGGCATTGACCAATCTCTAATGGCTTCTATCTTCTCAGGATCCACTGCTATCCCATCCTTTGAAATGATATGCCCTAAATAATGAATTTTCTTTTGATAAAATGAGAAGTTGCTCAATTTGGCATACAACTGATGCTCCCTTAATTCTTGCAACACCATCCTCAAATGATGTTCATGCTCTTCCTCTGACTTAGAATATATAAGAATGTCGTCCAAAAAGACAATGACAAACTTGTCTAAATATTCTTGGAAAACACCATTCATTAAGCACATGAAAACAACTGGTGCATTTAACAACCCAAATGGCACCACTGTGAACTCATAATGAACATACCTTGTCCTGAAGGTGGTCTTTCTGATATCTTCCTCTTTAATCCTTACCTGATGGTATCCTGATCTAAGATCTATCTTTGAAAATATCTTTGCATCCTTCAATTGATCAAAAAGATCATCAATCCTTGGTAGAGGATACTTGTTCTTAACAGTCACTTTATTCAACTGTCTGAAATCAATGCAAAATATTAATGTTCCATATTTCTTCTTCACAAACAAGACTAGGGCGCCCCAAGGTGACACACTTGGACGTATATACCCCTTCTTCAGAAGCTCTTCGATTTGCATTTGCAACTCCTTCAGCTCTGGTGTACTCATTCTGTAAGGAGTCTTTGACATTGGAGTTGCTCCAGGAATTAAATTTATAGAGAAATCAATGTCTCTCTTTGGGGGTAGTCATGGTACCTCCTTGAACACATCTTCAAATTCTTCCAAGACTACATGATTTTCCAAATTTGACACCTTATCTTTAGGTGTGTCTTCCATATGTGTTGCAAATATTTGACAACCTTTTCTGTAACATTTCTTCAGTTGCAATGCTGAAATTTCTCGGATGGTCACTGCCCTAGGAATTCCCTGCACCTTCCTTAGGGTCCCTTCCTCATCCAATCAAGTAAATGCCTTGTTATGACAGTCTAGGATGGCATGATGCTGGTCCAACAAATCCATACCAATTAGACAGTCATAGGAACCTAAAGGCAAGATGTTCAAATCTTCCCTGGTGTTCAGTCCATTCATGTCCATAAGACATGACTTAACCATCTCATTGAATTTTCTTTTGGCTCTGGTAGCCAACTGCACCAACCAAGATTTTCCATGCTTGCTTCTTGGAAAATGGAAAATTTCCATCACCTTAGGATCTATATAACTATGACTAGCTCTTGAATCAATTAAAATAGAAATGGTTTGGTTCTTGATCATACCTTCCATTTCAGTCATATGTGGTTGATACTCTGCTTGCTTGTTGTCCAGGGTTGCATAGATTCTTGGCACATCTTTGCCCATGTCCTCCACTGTTTCAGCTTGATGTACATTGTGAACAGTTCTCCCTTTTTCACCTATGTGAGGACAATCTCTGAACATATGATCCCCTTTACAACCCCAACATTGAATAGGTGGATACCTTGGTCTTTGACCCCCTGTCTCAATCGTTCTAGGTTCTCTAGGAGTTTGTTGTCCCTGAGTATTATTTCTGAAGAATGGTGGCTTAGATCCCTTCTTCCTCTGATCCACCTTGAATTTATTTTTGTCTTCCCAAGTTTTTGGAAAGTTGGCCTTGCTTTTTGTTGATCATATAGGCATTTATCTCGCCTTATGGTCTCCTCCAATGTCTTGGGATCATCATATTGTATTTTGTCACTGATGAATGATGAAAATCCACTCAAATACCTCTGAATCTTAACTGTATCATCTTTGATGAAAGATATATACTTCAGCAGTTCTAAAAACCTTCTCTCATATTCATCTATTGTCACACTTCCAAGCTTGAGTTCAAAGAACTCTTTCATTTTCTTGTCATAATATCTCTTAATCAAGTATTTCTTCTCAAAATACTTCTTGAATTCCCTCCAAGCAATACTTTTCTCTTTAATGTGTTGCACCTGCACAAGCTGATCCCACCACATGGATGACTTTCCCTTGAGTTGATAGATGACAATTCTACCTTCTGCATGAGAAGAATAATTATGCAATTGAAAATACTTTCTCATGCCCAACAACCATGTTTCTGCATCTTCATCCTTCTTGTGCTCACCATCAAATTTAGGAGGTTTGATTTTGTTCATTTCTCCTCATAGCTCATCCACCCCAGACCCCTTATTATTTCTAACATGGGATGGAATTGAGATGATATGTGATCTCTTATTGGAATGCCTTGGGGAGTGATGGCGATGTTTTCTAACACTTCTTTCTTTTGTTTTCTCATCATGAGGCCTGTGATTTGCCGATCTGTTTGAGCCACTCCCTTTATCCAACTTTTTTTCTATTCAGTTCAAGCTCTGCATTAACTTCATGTTGAAGTCATCCTGCTGCTCCTTGGCTCTCATAAGCCTTTCATTATCATCTTTATGGATTTGTACATCCTTTTGCAAATTTTTAATGGTTTCTACCATATTCATGTTTTCATTCCTTTCATCTCCATGTCCATTGGAGTTTGTTCCTTCAATGCCCAAATGGACATCCATCCCTCTAATCTCATCCTCTTGACTGTAAGTCCCTTGTGCCTATTCCATTACTCTGGAATCTGTGTTGATCTTGATCTGATCTAGTTTTTTTTAACTCTGCAAAATGTGCAACCAACAAAACTTTGTCAGGCTAACCGTTTCAACAATTTCATGAAAATATGAACTATTCTGGTTCAATAATATATATCCGAATTGTTTCTTCTGATTTCCTAGAAATTTGAATGCCAATATCAATTTTTTGGGTATATATTTAGATTCCACTGTCCAATACCTTTCCAACGCCTACTCCCATGCTCAATTCCGAGTCTCGAGCATAAAGTTATGGCTATTTAAAAATTGCCCATTAATTTATCTGTTCATTTTTCAACTTGGCGCAACTCTGCGCTGTAAATATACAATTTTGCACCTACTCCATTGGATTTTTTGTAGGATCTCAATTGAGTTTCTTAATATACATATTATGGACACTTTGTCCAAGTTTCATCTCTTTCTGGGTTCTGGGATGCTAGTTACAGCCTGCTGAAATTCCAAACCAAAATACCATATTGTAACTGGTATGCTACATGTACCTTCTTTTCCATATTAACACTTTTAACATGCCCAAAAATTTAATTTGGCTCTGGGACTATCTTCTATGGCTCAATAGATTTCCATTGACTTCTCCTGCGCCTCAATTTGATTGCGAAGCAGAAAGTTATGGCCCTTTGAAGTTAGATGGGCCTTAAAATTTACCCTCCACTGATTATGATGTAACTTTCTCATAAAAGCTCCGTTTGACGAACAATTTACACCATTAGAAAGCTCTCTCCGAGCTCTTTTATTTAAGTTGAAAATATAGAGTGTGCCTTGGCACACTCTATTCTCATGGTTTTTGAGTAGCTAAAAACATTGTTAAGGCCCTAAAAAATGCGTTGCAAAAAGATAACGTTCAAATGATATAAAACGTCGCAGAAAATCATTGGTTTTATGTTGTTGTTCACCCTTCAAAAAACTTTGGACGCACAAATTTCAACCTGTATGCATATTTACCATGCACAACAACATAACAAGGTAAATCATGCTTCACGCACTTTAAAATCACTGTGTATCACTTTTCTGTCACGCCAATAGCTTGCGCAATACCTTTGTGTCGCATGCCAATATTCACCGCGCATAGTTTTGGTTCTTGCACTATTACTTGTTGCGCATATTTTTTATATCGTGCGCTAATGTTCTGGGCGCATTGTACTCTACGCGCTGCACCATACCAGAGTTTAGTACGTCTCCACCACGCACCAAAACTCTGCGCGCACCAAAAAACTCCTCTGCACTTTGCCAACACTGCGCACACCACGCGCGTCATTATTATGTGTGTGCACACCGCACAATGCTAAATTTAGTGCGTGCTCCTGTACACCAACATTTTTCCACGAGGCACAGAAATTTAGCGCGCACACCCGCCCACTAACATTTTTCTGCGCGACACCAAAATTTAGTGCGCACACCTGCACACTAACATTTTTCCGCGCGACACCAAAATTTAGCGCGTGCACCAACACGCCAATGTCTTGCCGCACATTGCCGAATTTTACCTATCACAAGCTTTTACTGCGCATCATGCATTTTTAGTGCGCCCACCTATGCACATTCATTTTTATGCACATCAATTTCTCGTGAATTCCGCCGTAGAAATTGGGGTTTTTTCCTAACTTTTTCCCCATTTCTTCCATAGACATTCTGCAACCATGAAATTCATTCAATTTCACCTCGATAACTCCAATTCAACCTTTGCAACAACAAATCGTTGTGGGTTGACATTTCTGGAACGAATTTACCCAAAATCAATTCACGAATTGAGAATTTTAACCACTAAACTTGCTCCATCTATCATGGCTTCACTGTAACTTCAAATTCGACCCATTCTAGGTCCAAATTTGCTAGAACATATATTAAATCGGGAATATCTCATCACTTGGCTGAATTTCTCAATTTTCCCTGAATTTAACAACAGGAATTGGGGCTTTTTCCCAATTCTGCCCAATTGTTGTTACTTTTTACCATGGACATTCTATAATTCAAAATTTGGCCACTTCGAAATAAATCCTCTGTGACATTTCGCTTCAACTCAACTTTCTCAGCCCATCCAGGCTCAGTGTTGAAAACTGAAGCTCTGATACCAGATTGTAACGCCCTCGACTATCCATGCCAGGCCACGCTATGCTAGAGAACTCTTTCATTCTCTCTGCGGAACCTACTGTAACATACCCAGTATCCAACTAAGCTATGCCACATAGTTTTTTTTCTAACTGCATGAAATTAAAATATAAACACACAGAACTCTTGCAGAAGCATTATATATAAAACGTAAACATACAAATGCATCTGTAAATACATGGATTAAGACTGAAATAACAATAAACATATACAGGAAATACCCATAAAAATAAACACAGTTATAATCGCACATATGATAACCCATAAAAATAAACACATAAATAACAATGCAACATGTAAATTTATCACACAATTGACACTTATCTTGGTAAGGATGTCACCAACTGCGTGCAAACCTTCCATGGACCTCCTAGACTTAGACCACACTGTTCATCACTCTCAATAGTGAGTCACCGACGAGCTGGGACTAAACTCCACCCGGGTAAAGGGATTCCCAACCAGGCTAAAGGATCATAGACAATAGGAAAGTCTCCATCCCAGGTGCCAACTCAAACTAACAACCTACACTCCCTCATTCCTCACATGCCTGTCCCACCCAGGAAGTGTGCCCCTTCTCTTCTCAATAGTCCTTCGACTGCCTCGCTTCCTTTCCGGGCTTCAACAATAGGCTGGGCATGAAGTCTTAGAGCACTGTAGCTGCATTTTAGCACATTCAGGAAATCAATTCCCAACAATTCTCTCACCTAGAGAATTGCTCACGATCCTGACAACCTGCCTCTTAAATATCCCATGGGCCTGACAACCCGCTTATTCAGTCTAGCTCCCAAGCTAACCAGATACACCAACACAAAATGGCTATGGATACGAGTTTAGGTACAGTCATGAAGATACAAACAATAGCTCATGGGTGTGTGCATGCTCATGGATGATTGAATGGATGACTGAATGATAGAAGGAATGATGGAAAAGATGGGAAAATGAATTAAGTCCCAATAATATGTATGCATGTCCACAACTTGACACTTGTCATGTTGGGAGCTACTTTGGCCTACTTGTCCCCAACTTTAGAACTTAGGATAAAATAATTATCCATACTTTATGATTTAAGAAATATTAATATAATATTCCTTTTTGGCTTAAGCTCCCTAGCTTATCCCCTTTCCTTAACTTTTATCCCTTCCCTTTCCCTAACTAGTGGAGTTTAGTCCCCCATCTCTTTTATCATGGTCGTTCTGTGTGCATCGATGCATTTTATATTAATTATGAGACATATACAAAAAACTAGGCACACTGGCCTTTAACATCTAGGCTCTCCGGCCTAATCAAAACATAAGCATCATAGCTTATAATAATTTTCTCACCAGCCTATAAAACGCAAAATATACAGAAAAGGATCCCTGGCCTCAAAATCATGCGCACTTAAGTTGTTGCGTGCGGTATCCAAGGATGTGCACACTTCATCATTTTACTGTGCAATACATGCACACACTATGCCATGAAATGTGCATACAAAATGATATCAAACAACTTACCAACTTAAGTACATTTGCATTTATATTTACAATTGGGTTTGGCCTAGGGATATTACAGTAGAAATCCATAAATTCCTTTGAAGTAAACTCTCCTCCATTATTAGCTCTCAAACATTTGATTTTTGAATCCATTTCATTTTCAACCATTTCCTTGTATACCTTGAAGTTTTAAAATGATTTTGATTTCTTCCTGAGAAAACAAACTGCAGTCATCTTTGTATAATCATCAACTAATAACATAAAATATTTCTCACCTTTTAAGCCCTTTTTTCTAGTTGGTCCAACTAGATCAGTATGCACAATTTCCAATGGTCTTGTTGTGGAGTATTCCTTTGATTTGAACATGGTCTTTGTTTTCTTTCCTTGTTGACAATGCTTGCATAATGTGTTGGTTGGCTTCATGATCTGGGGAATTTATTTGATTTCTTCCTTTTTTATGAATATGACGAGGTTATCGAAGTTTATGTGACCCATTTTAACTTAGTGATCATCTTCTCTAGTTTTTCACAGTTGGAATTTTGTGTTTTCTCTTTTATTTTTAGTTTCTCCTGTAGTGACTTCTGCCTCTTCATATTCCTCTTCAGTGCCTTCTTTATCAGAGTCTTCTACTGCCATGAATATGACTCTTTCTGTCTTTTTTTCACTGACTTCATCTTCGTTTGATGAGGAGTTTTCTTCTTTGGTGCAAAAACTTTTCTTGAAGACTTTCTTTTTGGTCCTTTTGCCTTTGTATATTTGTTTTCTATTTGAATCATCTTTCTCATTTATTTTCTTTTTCTTATGAGGATATTTGTTAGAAAAATGAACAATACCATCACAATTAAAAAAAATCAATGGAATCTTACCTCTATATCTGTCGTCGGTTCCCTTGTTCAGTCTTCTGACGAAGTTTGCTACTTCTTCATCATCTTTTGAAATGCCACTGTTGTTACTATCTTCTTTTTCCTTTTGCTTTGACTTCTTGGTTTCTTTGTATGTTGCTTCTTTTGTAACTAGATCTTCCTGTTTGGTTCTCATTACATATGCTGTGAAAATTCCATGTAGTTCATCCATGCTTATAGAATCCAGATATGTTCTTTCTTCTAGTGCTGAGAGCTTAGGATCAAATCTCATTGGAAGAGATCTTAGTACCTTTTGAACAATTATAGATTCATCCACTTCTTCTCTCAATCCTCTGATTGCATTCACTGTTTCATCAACTCGAAATAAGTAAGCTACAATATTCTCATATTCCTTCATATTCAACGTTCAAATTGACCTCTGTAAGTTTGAAGCTTGACTACCTTGAATTTTTCATCTCCTTCATAAACATTCTGAAGTTTGTCCCAAATATCCTTTGTAGAGATGCAATGCATAAATTTTCCATATACCGAATCACCAAGACCATTCAGAAGAGAATTTTTGGATTTTGAATTATTTAGACTAAGTTTCCTCCCATTTTCATTGGTTGGAGGAACGACGTGTTCTTTATATCCATCTACAACTGATTTCCAAACCTCAAATCCCTGTGCTTGTACATATGTTTTCATCCTTATTCTCCAGAATGCATAGTTATGTCCATCAAACTATGGTATTCCATTTTTGTATATATTGTTTCTCTCCATGATCTACCTTCCAGTGGTTAAACTGATTTCTGAAGGAACCTTCTTTGATACCAATTGTTTGA
>ML791771.1:197502-218681 GCA_009831015.1 Picea engelmannii | reverse complement strand
TCTTTTAAACCATCCATCTTAGTATTTATTGCCTCCAACTTAGCTTCCATCTCTTGTAGTTCATATTTTGTTACTGTCTTCTTTTGTAAATCATTTATGTCCCTATGCATTTCTTCACCTTCATCAAGAGTCCAAGTAGGATTTTCTGGAGGCTTATTTGGTGTAGACGTTCCCTTTTTTGGTGGCATGTTGGCCAAGTATCACTTTAAACCTTGATTTTGAGGTGGTTATGATAGACAATATTCCTTTTATTGTATCTCCACAATTTCGGTCCTTCTGAGTATGAAATTTTCTTTTTTGTAGGCCTCTGATATTTCTTCTCTGCAATGCCACAGGTCTGATCAAAATTGGATGTGCCAAGTGGAATTTACGGTAACTTCCCCACACTTGCTGATTTTTTTTCTTTCCAGGAGATGTCACTTGTATAGCGTGCCCCGCACAAAATAATAGATATAAAATTATGAAACTTGTACCAAAACTATTATGGTCTGTCCACTATCCAATGCAACTGGTCTTACTCAATTTTTATGCTTTACCCAAAACACCTGCTTGAGACTAGTCAATAGGACTACTCATATACCCTATCTTCCACAGGGTTTATATACAAATTTGAGATGATCCAGAAGATGAAATTGTTACCATAGATAACTTACTAATTTCTGTGAATATCCTCCGGAGTTTAGGGTCTGAAATGTTACAGAAAAAAATTTATAGCGAAAATTCCGCAATGACTCAATTCAGGATGATTCCAGAACCCTATCTTAGAAAGGTTGTATCTCCGAAAGTATAAGGCCTCAGGAGCTTAAATTTTAACTCAACGTACCTTGATATGTCTACTAAATATCCTCCAAGTCGTTCCTTCTGAATCGTTGTAGAAAAAAAGTTATAGCTAAAATTCCAAGGTGTCTAAGATGTAGCAGCGAAACCCCAAGACCTTGAGCTCTGATACCATATGTTAGGAACCAAATATCAATATAACATAGAAAAACCTTAGAATAAGTACTCAATGCCTTTAAAAAGAGATAAATTTAGATAATAAGCCTCTTCGAGGGGGCAACCTCCTTATGCCCACATAAAATGTTCAATTACAAGATGATTCCAAATGAAAATGTCTCCTTGGTGTATATAGGAGACTAGGAGGTATAATTACAACTAATGGATTAAAGACAACATAAATAAAACAACATTACTAATGTAATATGCCCCAATTAAAGGGTAATGAGCCACTATTTAGGGCTTAACAAGCTCTTCCCAATTTTCTTATTTTTTCTTCAGTTGGATTCTCACCACTTCTTTTATCCTTCTTTCCTCTTCTAATTGAAATTTTAGGCTTGTGATAATATTTTCTGATTCTTCAAGGCTTTGTGACATTTTGGATTTTGAATCACGATCCTATTCTTCATATATATGCAATTGCTCCTTTTGTTTCAAAATATTTTTTCTCAGCTTCTTTATTTCACTTAAGGCACACATGAGTTCCTTTTCAAGATCCACTTCTCCTTCTATTTCATTGTTTTCCTCTTCTTTTGAATCCATTTCTTTGTATTCATCAATATTTATTTCAATTTTCATAAAGAGAGTTTCTTCTCTATCACTACTGGAACTACTTTCACTGCTTTCTTCAGATGACTCACTGACCCCTTTTGAGTAGAGGCTCTTCTTCTGCTTATAAGAGTTCTTTTTATTTTCATGCTTGTCCTATTTGTGGCTATTTTTGTGTTGATGATGTTTTCTCTTTATTTTATATTCTTCTTCATTATCACTACTTTCATTTTTTGCATATGGACACTTAGCAACAAAATGTCCTACTTTTACACAATTAAAGCATTTAAAGGGAAACTTGCCTTTTTATTTTACAGATCCTTTTTTTATTTTTCTAAAAAAATCTACATCCTCTGCATTTGAGTCACAGCTGGAACAATCGCTTTATTTGTGCTCTTTGTTATTAATCTTATTTGAGGCTTTGAAAGTTGCTTCCCTTTTTTATGGTTTTTCCTCTTCAGTCATCATTTCATATGTAGTGAGGATTCCATGCAATTCATCCATTTTTAATTTATCTAGACCCTTTATTTCCTCAATGGAAGAAATTTCGGCATCGAATATTAAGGGGAGTGACCTCAACACCTTTTGCACAATCATTGGTTATGCAACTGTTTCACCAAGTCCTCTGATGGAGTTGAAAATTTCGTCCACACAGAGGAGATATGCTGCAACATTTTCTTCTTTTTTCATGTTTAGACTCTCGAATTGTCTTCTATGAGTTTGGAGCTTAGCCTTCTTGACCTTGTCATCTCCTTCATGTATGTTCTGAAGTTTATCCAAAATTTATTTTGTTTATTTACAATGCATTACTTTGACAAACTCGGATTCTAAAAGTTCTGCACAAGATGGCGTTCATGGTTTTTGCATAATTTTCACTAGCCTTTTTCTCGTTCGTATGTATTGGTGGAGTTGTTGGGGATTTATAACTAGTCATGAACAATTGCCAAATATTAAAACCAAGGGCCAATAGATATGTTTACATCCTTATACTCCAGAAGGCATAGTTTGTTCCGTCAAACAACGAATCCCTATTTGTAGAGAAACCTCCTGACTATCGACCATGTGTGCTCTCGAGATCTATCTTCTAGTGGTTACATTGTTTCCGAAGGAACTAACTCTGATACCAATTGCTGAGAACACACTTATACTGAGATGGGGGGGGGGGTGAATTAGTATAAGGATATATTTTTATTTTTAACATTCATAAACCATAATGAAGCAATCACATAAATGTAACAACTAGAAGATAAAATATTTAATATGGAAACCATTTTGGGAGAAAACCACAAAAACTTCTTTTTATAAATTTGTAGACCCAACCTACAATTACAAATGTTTTTAGGAACCAACCTACTGGAGACACCGATCCCATCTACTATTTGTAGGCACCGACCAACATGAGACACCAATCCCCTTTGTTGTTTGTAGGCACCGACTTAATGGAGACACCAATCCCCACAACTGTTTTTTTTTTGTAGACACTAATCTACTTATAAGTTTACAAGCTCTTCATATGCATTTCCTTCACTGCACTAGTACAAAATGAGAGCTAAATGACCAAATAAATGACCAAAATACGCATATAAATGATCATTTTTGAGTTGGTGACCACTAGTCATTAATTAGTAGTCACTTATCACGTAACCAAAAATGTGGTCATATTTAGCTTGGTCATTTATAGATTATCTTGTGGGAATATATTTGGTCATTAATTGTGGCAATTAATGACCAAATATATTACCAAATTAATGACCAAATATGACTACAAGATAAGTTATAAATAACCAAGCTAAATATGACTACAAGATAAGTTATAAATGACCAAGCTAAATATGACCACATTTTGGTCACGTGATACGTGACTGCTAATTAATGGCCAAAGTTTCCATTTGGTCATTTATATGCGATTTTTGGTCATTTATCTCTCACTTTTGTCGTGGTCATTTATCTCTTTTTTGTGGTTTTAGAATATAAATGACTAATGTGGTCATTTTTAGTCATTTTATTTGTGGTCATTTTTAATCAATATAAACAACCAATTTGGTCATTTTTAGTCGTTTTATATGTGTTCATTATTTATTAGTGGTTTTAATGGTGTCCATTATTAATCGATATAAATTAAGCATGATATTGGGTCTAAATTTAAAAAAATCATACAATATTCATGCTCATCTAATACACATGTGAATCATGTGAATCATATGAATCATGCAAAGCCACATTAGTTAATTACAATAGATAAATAATATCAAGTACAAACATATAATTTTCAACCACATAAATTATATTATATGAAATTTCAAGTAATATTACAATAAATATGAGTTTCCAACTGAAAATCCACTAATGGACTAATACTAGTCCATGAAAAAAATTGTCTCCATGCTTTACATGAAAATAATCTACATTGATGTCTTTTCAAAATATTACAATGGCCACTGAGTGAATCTTCTCATGCCTTCGACTATCGATGATAATGCACATGCATCTTACAAAACATGCACAAAACCACCAAGTTAAAACAACATTTAAGCATTACAACAAAAACTTAACATAAGTTAAAAAAGATTGGGTGTGTTTGAGGATATGAGAAACAATGCATTTTCTAAGGATAGAGCTTTAAGATATATGATCCAACCTCTTTGACATAGTTATATATTGTTGATTTTATTTGAAATTTTCTGTGACTGGATAGTATTTATAATGAAGTTCACCCACATCATTTCCAGACAACTTCTTCCAACCTTGAGGACCCACATAGTACACTGAAGGAAATAACATTCAATACCCATAAGATCATGATAAATAAACTAAATCTATAATGAAATATACCAAGTATGTCAAATTATAAAATGATACATACCACTTGCTACACCCCCATTAGCACCATCACAAAATGTTGCATGGTATATCGAGCATCGAGCTAGTTCTGCAGCTTCTTCCACTGGCATATCCCAACGATACCTATGTTTGTGATCATAAGACAAGAAAAAATCAGTACAAAGTCAAATTCAAACAATAGAAGTTGAGCAAGACTTTATAAATTTCTAGCAAACCCTACCCACTGTCCAAGACACCATAAGCATATGGTGAACCAGATCCAACATAAAAATGTCTTCCCTTAAGTCTTGCTCCTTCACTGTCTACATAATATAGACTAGGGCCCTGTGAATTTAAAGCCAATAATAACATTATTATTCTTGTTAGTACATAATATAAAACACTTCCACTGTAACATCAAGTTTTCTATTACCGTTTTATCCCATCCAACAATCATTGTGCCTACTAACATGCCCATTCCTCGATATGAGTAGATGATATTGGCCAACACTTTAGAAGCAATATCTGTCACTGATATTCTCCGCTTGTTTGCCATCTCATGTAAGCAACATTATTATGAGGAACAAGAAAATTAAATGTGAACTCGACACAAAATAGAATCTAAACATATAGGCCTGAAAAGCATCTAGAGTTTATCTTTGTGTTTATGAAGCAATTTGGTAGCTCCAAGAAGCGTAGTGACATGTGCATCATTCCCACAAGCATGCATTTTTCTAATGTTCACACTCCTATGCTCCCAATCCATGAGCTCCTTCACATCACAAGTCGAAACACTAAATTAGTAAAGGCCAATTACAATAGTTATAACAACATAAATAGGACATCAATAAAAGAAGAATACCGAAACATAACATAATTTGAATGTTGTATTCAATTGGTTCCGGGATGGAGACATTTATGTTCCTCCATGATGATCATACAAGATTTCCTAGAGCCTTACGTACCTTACCCTCGTTAAAGTAAGGTTTTTAGTTGCAATGGTTTTCATATGCAGACTAAAGATTTGAGAAGAACAAAATGAAAACATACATAATACATTACATAGATTGTAACGACCCCCGCCGTTATGACAACAAGGCGATGCACAAAAGGTAAATTTTTCTTTTGCAAAGGATGGTAATGAAAAAATACAATCGCAACAACTTGACTTGGCGACATCATAATGAAGTACAACACAAGTAACAAAAACTTCTATGGCGAGTGAGAAAGAAATATCTACAATCATTCGTTACAATTAGTTTCATAGCGCGGGAAATAAACAACTGAAACCACCATGCATTACATTGAAACTCCATTGCGGAAGAAGGTTATTATCTAAGACCAACGGTACGACATTAATTCGCATACGCGTGAGAACCCCACTATCTAACTTCATACCAGCGTAGTAGTTGTCATCCATAAATTTATTTTCTTTTATCCACCGACATATTTAATACTCGTTTGTTGATCATAGTTTGTTTCATAGTGATAGGTAATTTAATTTCTTTTAAACTCGGCTGACGTAGGGGTATCCTTCATGAAAATTGTTGCGGAGAGAAAAGAAAGCAGTGGCTAACACACCAAAAACACAGGGTAAACCAGTTTTAACGCAGAGGCAAAACACAGGTGTATGCAGAGTAAGAGTCGACCCAAGGGGTAGTTTCTTCTCCCAGAGAAAAAAAACGAAAGGCAGAGTACGGGAGATCCCAAAATTCGCCGAGAGTTAAAACTTTTCACAGAGTTTGATTATTGTCCCTAAGAAGTGCAATCGCAGTCAAGGTGGAAAAAGAGGCTGCAGAGGTTGAGCGCATTCACGGGTAAAGTTGAAACTCTAGATTTGCTGAGGTTAAACAAGAAAATGAAAAAAATAAAAACGCCCGACTCAACAAAATAAACAACCCCAATCGCGAGGTCTCTCTCTTTGAAGGGGATACAGGGAAACGCGGGGGTAAGCGAAGGGGTATCCCAAGTTTTAAATCAATATGAGAGAGCTCAATAAGAAGATAAAAGTGACCCTGGATGGTATATCTCAAGCAGGCCTAAGGATGAAGTAAAGTTCCCTCGATGGGGAAGTCGATGGGGAAGGGCGCAAAGGGGGTAGCTGTAAAGGAGAAAGACGTAGAGAGAGCCCCTTTTTCTAAAACACAGAGCTTCACATAAATTCAACAAATTTAAACATAGACGTTTAGACGACATTAACGCAGAATTTCACAACTTTAAACAAATTTAAACGCAGAAGTTAAGCAGAAATTA
The DNA here is from genome assembly GCA_009831015.1 of Picea engelmannii. Classification (NCBI taxonomy): domain Eukaryota; kingdom Viridiplantae; phylum Streptophyta; class Pinopsida; order Pinales; family Pinaceae; genus Picea; species Picea engelmannii. The sequence goes on along the minus strand of ML791771.1, from coordinate 212,066 downwards.
AACACCAAATGTCCACATTTTCGACTTAAATTAAACGCAGAAGTAAAACATATCTTAAAAACCAAATTCCACAAATTTAGATGAAATTAAATGCACATAAAATTACCGTAATCGAAGCCGAATATTCCGAAGCAGTAGTCCCGCGTTTGCCCTCCGTCCAACTTCTGCTTGCCAACCGCTAATACTTCACTGGTACCTCTCAACCAACTTTACGGGTACTTTTCTTCCCCATGAGCCCCCCGAGCCACAAAGGGGCCACACACACAATACCAGAGAATGCTATCTTCCCATCTTATCTCACAAGGTCGAGCTACCACTTGTTGTCCGAGTTGGGTATCCCAACTCCCACAAGAGAAATTCAGTCAAGATAAAATTTTGGCAGCGTAACCTTATGCATACCAGACGTGATCCATCCTCCTCCTCCACCATCCTTTTTATATAGTTTTCTTAATGATTACTTTCCCAAACCCTCATTAGATTCTTTTTATTAAATTTAATTAGGATAAACCTCCCCCGTACACATGTCGCCCAATCCCCTAGTTGCACCCGAAAATCAATTTATTAATTAATTAAATTTTTCTATTTCCCTCACCCACCTAAAAGTGTTCCTAAAAACGCTCCTCGGGGTCCCTTTATTTTCTTACATTTCTTAAATGACTTACGTCTTACTTAAATCCCAGTTGAGTTCACAAATAGAAAGCTCCAAAGGCTAGTTTCCGTTCCAAAGGCTAGATTCCCTACTAAGTTAGACATTCCCCTTTTTTTTTTTAAGTTCCCCCTTTTCTTTAAGTTTACCTTTTTATTTAAGTTTCCATATTCATTAAGTTTCCCCTTTTATTTTTAACTAAGTTCAGAATTAACAAGTTTAGATGAAAAAAACCATTTACCCTTTTAATTATTTAATCCTCCATTATAATTTTTACTTTAATAAATAGTGTTTTAATTTTCTTTACCCCTTTCCTATTACATGTCTATTTAGTTTTTATTTGATCACATGTTCTACTTAGACCTAGGTTTTAATTTCACTAGGATGGGCGACAGTTTTTAAGGAACAATTATTTATTAAACTTTACTCATACCATCATCTATTTTAAGGTCGACTAGGTCCTAAAGAGGCATAGTTTTTTATGTACTAGGTTTATTAACTTACCCAAGTTAAAATCACGACGTGCCCTTCAAGACGCACTACGTGCTCTAAGGGTGCCACTCGTTTGCATTTTTGTTTTATTTGTGCGACGTGCCCTTCAAGATGCACTACGTGCTCCAAGGGTGTCACTTGCCTCTTCACTGAATTTGGTAGATGTCAAACCCTGGAGTCAATACTCCGTCAGGTGATCTTGTGGGAGACTAAGGGCCTCTAAGGATTAAGGAATTTGCCTTATTGCGTGCCCCTTAGAATCATCGTGAGTGATTGTCACAGTCTTCCCTCACGACATCGTGGGTATTCTCGAACTAGGTAATTTTTAACCTACAATTCGAGTCACGACAGGAGTGCTAGTAGGTTGTGGCATGGTTGCTGCCACACCTCTCCCTCAATGTATTTGGTTGTCGTGCGTGACCCCTTTAATCCAAATGTGAGTCTGATTGGCAAGCTATCATCAACCTGCACCCATCAACGAAACATGTCAGCTATAACAATCAACATCATAATATCTGGTCATACGTCACATCTGTAATATAAAAAATAGTCAAACCATAACAATCCACTCCCTGACTCGATCCAGAGTCCAAGGAGATCCATCGATGCCATCGACATCCTTTAACGACCAGAATCCTGCACACTTAGGATAACCTAGTCAATATCATGCGTCGATGTAAATACAACAAAAATAACATATCATTAGATCCACAATATCTCATAATCATAATCAAAACATCCAATCGTATAATGAACTGGATCACTTGCACGCAAGTGTCCTCAAAGAATAATTTTGCTCAGTGCACGCAAGAGCGGGATGTTACATAGATAGTACACTCATCAAAGAATTACTACACCAATACTGGATACAACTGAAATAAGAAGCTTACCGTGCAAGTACTCAAAGAATTGTCTTTTAGCATGCTCATGTTCTGGAAGATAATATCCATATGCATATGTCCACTTCAACACACATGTACATTCAACTATTTGTAATGAAAATAATAAGAAGATAAACTAAGCATCTGGTCATCTCAAAAATAAAAATAAATAACCAAGATTCACTAATTCATGTGTTTTAAGTAATAATATTGTACAATGTAGAATGATATGTTCCAAGTTTCTAACCAATTCGTAACTTTGCATAGAAGATTTATGCGGACATGTATGTTCACGAAGAGTAAGCCATGTACACTAACATAACTCAGGAAAAAAAATGCATAAAAATAAGAGAATGGAAGATTATTAATGATAAACAAAAAGTACACAGATGGTTTAGCATCCCTCAAGAAGCTATCAATAGTCTCACACAATTCCCCAGGGTAGATCTACCTTTCTTTGCCTAGATCTCTCTATACAATCTATATGCAGTTACATGTTAGGGATGAATATGCTGACGGTGATCCTAATATTCACATAAAAGATTTAGATATGTATGGAAAATGGGAAGGGTGGAGTCCTTGTGATAAGCCTTGAAGAGATGAATTGTATAGACTCTAGTAAATAAATAGAGCATATATGTTGAAATTTTTGTTTTACTCTTAATGCCATGTGTCCAAGTCCACCAATGAAAACACCATCAAATGTGCCATATGATTCAACCTCTTTGACATAGCATATTGTTGTTTTGATTTGAAATTTTTTGTGGCTGGATAGTATTTATAATGAAGTTCACCCACATCATCGCCAAACAAATTATTCCAACCTTGAGGACCCACATAGTACACTGAAATAAGGAAAATTCATTACCCATAAGATCATAAAGAAACTACATCTATAATGAAATATATCAAGTATGTCAAATTATAAAATGCTTCATACCACTTTCCACACCCCCACTAACACCATCATGAATTGTTGCATGGTGTATAGACCGACGAGCTAGTTCTGTACCTTCTTCCACTGGCTTATCCCAACGATACCTATGTTTGTGATCATACGACAAGAAAAAGTTAGTACAAAGTCAACTTCAAACAATAGAAGTTGAGAAAGACTTTAAAAATTGCTAGCAAACCCTACCCGCTGTCCAGGACACCATAAGCATATGGTGAACTATATCCAATAGAAAAACATGTTCCCTTAAGTCTTCCTCCTTCACTGTCTACATAATATAGATCAAGGCCTTACGAATTTAAAGTCAATAATAACATTATTATTATTTTTAACACATAATATAAAACACTGCCACTGTAACATCAAGTTTTCTATTACCGATTCATCCCATCTAGCAATCATTGTTCCTACTAACAAGCCCATTCCTTGATATAAGTAGAGGATATTGGACAACAATTTAGAAGTAGTACATGTCACTGATATTCTCCGCTTGTTTTCCAGCTCATGTAACCGACACTGTTATGAGGAACAAGAAAATTAAATGTGAACTCTACACAAAATATTGCTAATACCTTCAGGCTAAAGCCAAAATAAGGATTCCTACAACCAAACAAAGACCAAAGAAATCATGATGCATTAACATCAAAGATCTCACTGGTGATAATCATGAATCCCAAAAAACCTTCATAATGTTATTCAAAAAACCATTTTTCCCCAAAAAATTATCAACTTCAAGCAATTCAAAAGGCATATAAGATTACTTAGTCCCACTATTTTCCAAATAAAAAAGGTGTAAATATAAATTTTTAACATGAAGAGCATCCTTCAGTTTCAAATTTTGAACGATTTATCACTTCCATGCTTCCATCTAGTTTATTTCATTAACATATTACACTACAATCCAAACATACAGACCTGAAAAGCACCTAGAGTTTATCTTTGTGTTTATGAAGCAATTTTGTAGCTCTAGGAAGCATAGTGACATGTGCATAATGCCCACAAGCATGTATTTTTCCAATGTTCACACTCATGTGCTCCCAATCCATGAGCTCCTTCACATCACAAGTCAAAATACTGAATTAGTAAAGGCCAATTACAGTAGTAAAAACATAAATAGGACAACAATAAAAGAAGAATACTGAAACCAAACATAATATGAATGTTGTATTCAATTGGTTCTGGGATGGAGACATTTATGTTCCTCCATGATGATCATACAAGCTTGCCTAAAGCCTTACGTACCTTACTCTCCTTGTTAGAGAATGATTAGGATTGCATGTAAGTTAGGATGACCTTAGGTAGCTTCATAAATGGTGTTTATAAAAACCAACGTGTGTTGCACACTCCTGTTTAACACACTTATCATAAACAATTGAGTTGAATTGCTATTATGATGTCAGAGATTACAAACAAAATAGTCTTCACATTGAACAATAGGAAATCACAAAACACAATATAATAATCACACAAAATACTATTGAAATACTTAATACACAAAGTGTTATCCAGGTGAGCGGGCCCTAACCCTCTAGGAAAGTCATAAACTTCACAATGATCAACACATAGATGAAATCAAAGAGTTCTTAGCATTCATATAGAAATTGTTCAAAGTTTGGTTACATCAACCACAACAATCTCTAGTTTGCACTGATCGATCTCCCCTCCTTCAGGAAAACAAGGGTATTTGTAATATTAAGAGAAAGAGGAATCAATGACCACATAATGGGTCATCGATTCTCATTTGGGAATGAAGACAAACTCAAGAGATCACACGGTTACATTTCATCATAAATGTCACACATGAGCTTCCCAAGTAGTCAACTGCTCCTTTTTAGAGGAACATCATACCCTTCATGGAAAGATTAGTTGTAGTGTGTTAACCACTAAATCCATCATACTAAATTCATCCTGGACTCAATATTGACCGATCCATGTTCTTGGATCATTCACTAGATCAACCAAAATATCCTAACCAACGAAAGCGAAGGATCTGCAACTCAATCTTTCAAATGCTAGGATATGCACCCCAATATTTAAAAATGCCAAATAAAATAAGACTTGCAGTCAACTTCCAGGAAAAGGTTAGACTAGGCATATTTAACTCTAAACATTATCCAACTAGCCCGTTAGAGTGCAATGAAACACAAATCATCAAGAGTACCATAATTGATAAGGCAAGGTGATGGCTAAGGTAAAAAGGACACAAAAAAGAGGGGAAAATGTATGAAATAATGTCTTCAAAACATGCTAATTCTCTCACCCAACACTCCCACCAGATGAAGAATTCCAAGTCCCTTCTGCAACTTACCCAAATGAATCTAGATCATTGTTTACTGGGGGTTGAACAAGATGATAAGTCTTGCTCCAATCTTTCACAGGCTGTCCCTGTTCTTCTTCTTCTTTTCTCAACCCAAGTTGTTCAACCATTTCATCCCAATATCCTGACTCCTCATCCCCTTATGTATCTACCCACAATATGGGATAAGAAAACATCAGACCTATCCAATGGACCTCCAAGATTTTGACACAGTCAATATACCTTGGCAACCTGTCCAAAGCCCTCTGAAAGACTTCAATAGATAATGTATCTCTCCTAAGTTGGTCAAAATATAGATAAAAATTCATGCCATGTATATCTAGGATAGTCACTAACTGATTAAGATCTATTCACGTCTCACAAGTAGATAAGGTACTTGTTTTGTTGACATTAAAAATGGAGACAAACTCTAGGTATTTCAATTTTTCTCTTTTTTTCTCACACAAGATCTTCGGGTAGGGTTCAGGCCTAAGTAACAAGCCTTCTACATTCTCCTTATTTTCCAAGAAAGACATAGATTGATTCCACTTCACTTGGAAATTCATAAAGGAAACAAAATCCCTCAGTTTCACATCACCCACCAATGGGTTTGGATCCCATACACTGACATTTGGTACAACCAGATTATGTATATATGCTTCACAAAGTATGTTTGTGTCTTCTTCATCATAGGTCTTATACATCATCATGAATTGATCAACATCATTTATTTAGCACATACGATCATGTGCCAAGGATTTAATTAACAATGAAAAGACCTGCCATCTTAAATAAGTGGCATAAACAGGAGATGGTTGAGATTAAGCCCTTATGGTTTGGGTCAGGTGGAGCATGTAGTGCTTATCTAAATTCAATCTTTGGATGTCCTTATTAAGTTTATGAATCTCTAAACCCAATTCCTTTATCTACATCTGATCATATTCTCTTTAGGGAGCTGCAACTTCATGCTCTCGAGTCAATATGTCTGTATGTCTCTTGAAGTATTCAACCTATGCTTCTAATTCCTTCACCCTTTGTTCCCTATCATCAGTTTCTTCACCGGGTTCAAATGGATCTTCTTCTATGCCAACTTCTATTGCTTGTATGCTTCTCTTGATCTTCCTCTTGATCTGACTTGCCCTCAATAGCTTCTAGGAAATATTGCAATCCTTCCTTCTTCTATTGGTCCTCTAATGTCTCCTTAAGTTCTTTAATTTCCTGCTTTAACTTGTGATTTTCCATAGACCATTTTCTATTTAACTGCTTCGTTGTTTGAAACAATTTCCTATAGTATGAAAAGGCAACTTGAGGCTTTTTATCAGGAAATATTTACTGTTTCTTTTGATGTATGGGAGAAATTTCCTCTTTTTTAGGGCTATACTCTAGTTGATCTTCCTCCTGCATCATTTCCTCTTCTGATATCTCTTCCTCACTTCTTTTATATGATCATCTTTTATTCATCCTCCTTTGAGAAGGATTCTCAGTAGTTCCCTTTTTCATTATTTGTGACTTTCTCCTAGGTCGAGAGGGACCAACTTTGTCATGAATTTTCTCAAAAGGCTTATCATTGTGCTCTATATTTTTAATTTCTCCATCTACATTTTATGTCTCTTCCAGTTCTTCATCAATACCCTCTATGAGGGTTATCCAATTCCATTTGGTATTCATTAAATCTTCCATCAGAATTAGTTTAATAAGGCCATGATTTGTGACACTATTCTCTGGCCTAGGACTTCCTTTATCTTTATTACTCATTAATTGCAGTGAATGAAAGAGGAAATAAGGGACATTCACATACCGATGATGTTTAAGATGAATTAGAAGCCGAAAATGGTACCCAAAAAATAGTTTTAACCTCCCTTCGCATGTAAAATATTCCTGGACAATATATGCTACATGCCTCCATGGTTAGATCAAAGAACTCCTTAAGACACTCTTATCAATCCCAGCCAATTCCTCACTAGTTCCTCTTGTAAACTCTTCCCTCAATGCTGCAGAAGAAATTCATCTCTAAAACCATAACTCTCCATCTTCAGGAGATACTGTAACTTTTTCTATAATCAGTACACTGATTGGAATTTTTATTCCTCGGACTGTTGCAGTCTAGTTTTTCAGTGTCATTGCAAATTCTAAAGAAACGCTTTCATTGAACCCACAAAGACGCATGAAGTAATCTAACCACCCAGACTCCCTAAATATTTATGCAACCCCCTCATACTCATACAAATCCACTCTATTGTTGGCCTCACTTCGAACTAGCGGTCCTCCCATCTCTTCCACAACCAGTTATGCATTTTAAAACAACACAAGAAAAGAAGGGTTCATTCAAATTCGAAGTGGGATGAGATTTACAAGGATTGAGGTATACGACGAAGGATTTGTAAGGTGAAACATGATGGCAGAGTAATTATTTGTATCAATGGGATAAGAAACTCAAAGTGGGATGCGATTTACAATGAGGCTCGAGGTATACACGAAGGATTTGTAAGGTGAAATGATGTTTATTTAAGGTGGTACAGGATGTCATAATAATGATTTGTATCAGGTTTGGATAGGATCTGCAACATGTCTTTCAAAGTAACATCGCGTATGAGGCAAAAAAACATTCTCTTCTGATCATGGAATTTAAAAAAAATAGGGTGTATAGTTATGATCTTCAACAACTTTATTTCATTCATTATCGAAAATGGGATAGGAGGTTCACACTAGATTGACTCTTATCCCCCCCAACTTAATTGATTACCCTGTTGATGATTGCAACTATGTGAGACATTCTCCATCTTACAAACTTGTGAGATGTGGATCATTGCAGCTATGTGAGTCTTTCTCTAGCTTACAAGCCTATGAGAAATCCCCTAAGAAGGGTACGTGGTTCCTACCTGAGACAAAGCTAGAATGTAGAGAGGACCTCCTCCATTCAGAGAGTTGAGAAGAACTCCAGATGATTATCCAGTGGGAAAGGCGATCTTTTGAGTTAGATGTGCATGTGGTTGAGTACAAGGTGAACGTTTGAAATCCCAAAGTGTTGGGTGCATCGTCAGGTGAACATAAATGAAGATGATGTATTATCCTCCTCTGAGAAGAAGAGTTGACGAGAAACTCCAAATGATTCTCCTGTGTTGGGTAGTGGGAAAGAAGATCTGTAGAGTGGATGTGCCTGTGGACGAGCACATGTGAACGTGTGAAGATCTGGTTCTTCTGTGTAATGCAGTGAGCCAGAGATATGAACATTCCTATGGATGTGTCCCTAGTGGATAAGCACTAGTGGGTGTATCAGATCCCTTGCTATATTTTTCAAGAGTCAGACCTGCCTGTTACCCTAATTGTAATGTAAATGGTACAGGTCAACCCCACCTTAATGTGATCAGTAATAAATGTAAAAGATAATTAATCTGGTTAATATTAATTATAATGTGACTTAGATAGGTCGGCCATGTTGTGCCAATAGACACTTTTATTGAGAGGACAAGTCTAATATAAGTAAAGGAATATTCCCCATTGTGGAATCATATCCTTCACACAAGTTTGGAAATTTCAGCAAGTACATCCTCTTGGGAAAATTGCGCACCTCTCTTGGGCGCTAGTCTTCTAGGGTTTGAGAAGCCTCTTGTGTGTTGAGTCTTATTGGTGGTGAAGGTCTTTCTCTTGAAGAATATAGCAAAGGATTTGGCTAGGTTTCCTTCCCTTGTTTATAAGGGTTTCCCAAGATACCCCTTGTGCTCTTGTGCATGGTGTTTCTTCTTGTGATCTTGGTTGCTACAACATTCTTGTTTATGGATAAGATAAATGCAAATTGAAATGAACTACATACTTAACCTAGCTTATTGAAAAATCAACATACCCATCCCCGGGTTTATAGAGCTGAGGTATCCTTGAGATTTGATGTTTTCCACACTATAATTAGCAATCGAATAAGTATAGAGTGGAGAGAATACCTATCAAACTTACCCGTGGATACCAACCAGGTTGTGGAGGAAGTAGTCATATCACTTTTGAGGTTGTATAAAATAGTTGTTGAGATGGATGCAAATTTTAGCTACAAAATCAATTCCACCTACAATTACTAATTATTTTTTATACATATCTCATCTCTTTATAACTACATCATACATTCATTCCAATAGAGTTTTAGTCAAGACACAACCTATCTTATGGATATTGTCTCACTCTTTTGTGTTGGATTTACTTCACACACACCTAGGATTTATTTTTCCTGAGGTTTTTCCTTGTTTATTAGTCATTATCAATCATTATCCAGTCTCCTATATTTTAGGATGAATATTCCTCTAGGGAGAATATTCTCTTCAGTTTTCACTCCAGTTTGACTAGTTAAGTGGAGTCTAGATGCTGCAATGGTTTTGTCACCATGAAACATTGGGATCATCACCAACTAATGCGCACTAGCCTTGGTATCATCAACAGACTGGAACATTACCCTTGATTCCCTAATCTCCTCCTCACTTCACTATGTTTCAGTCAGTTAAATGAAGACTGGTTGACTAGTTAACTCAGCTAGGTGGCAGTTCACTCCCGTAACTGCCTAAGAGACTAGACTAGGTGGCAGTTCACTCTCATAACTTTCTGAGAGACTAGACTAGGTGGCAGTTCACTCCCGTAACTATTGGTGTGTGTCCATATCACTCTATACCACCACTATGGTGCATTGTCTTATCCTCCAATGCGCATTGGTTGAGTTATATAGAGTATATCATGTGTAAATTATTCATTATTCATTACAGTTAATGAGAATTCTTCCATTCTTTCTCTATTGCTTCTTCTTTCTCAATTTATCTCTGCAAATGTGTGTGGTATTTTCTAGTTAGATCTATTATGTGCAGGTTCAACACATTTACATGGTATCAAATCCGACGGACTGTTAAGCAAAAGCTACACCAATATTTTTGCAGGTAGAAAAGATTGAAGACTGTGGAAAGATGGATTTCCCAAAAGAATTCATTCTTAAACCTTACAATTACTTTGCATGGAAGGAGAAAATAGTCATACATCTCCAAACCAGAGGATTGTACATGTTAACCTTGAATACATACACAGAAACAACATCATCCATAGAAAAATCCAAGTATCTAAATCGAATGGATGAAGCATTCAGAACTATTTGGAATCTTATTTCTCTCAATCTCATTTTTCACATATCTTCCTGTAAAACCCCCAATGAAGCATGGAACACCTTGGAAGGGCTCTTTGGAAAATAGGATGAGACGAGGGGAAACATGTTGGAGGTGGAATTTCTCACATTGGATCCAAAAATCTTCGACAATATCCAATATTTCTTTACAAAATTCAAGGATTTGTTATCGCAACACAAAGATTGTGGGGTTGATAAATCTAAGGAGGAGAAACAAATGTTTCTCACCATTCTCTCCGAACTTGGTCCTGAATTCTCTGTGTTCATATCAACATTCCATTCAATCAAATTATCCTCTGGATGCACCTGGAAGGTGCCTTCTCTTGAGGAATTTATCGAATACTTGACACAAGAGAAAACCAAGCTCATCAACATGGGAAAAATCAAAGGCCCAAAGGCGCATGCACTTACTATGAAAAATGGCAACCATCAATATCAAAAATATAAATATAAATACAAAAGGAAATTTCATGCACATCTGAAGAAGGAAGGGTACAAAAAACCCTTCATCGATGCCTCCAGATCCAAAGGTGAAATGGAAGAAAAAGGGAGAAATGCACATACTGTCACAGAGGATTCCATTCAGAATCCACATGCATGTAGAAAAAAATAGATCTAATGACTCAAATACTTAAGCAAAACAACCTTGTATATCGCATCCCCGAGGGTGCCAAGAAGAAGAAGCCAGAAGATCAGAATCCCAAAAAAGGCAATTCTAGCCATGCCTTGATTGCCATAAACTCCTCTCCCGATGCTTGGATCATAGATTCAGGCACATCACATCACATGGCTACCACAAACGCAGACTATTCTTCTTTGGATGCATGCAAAGGTCCTCCTATTATGATGGGGGGAAAATCTCTAGTCGAAGTCACCGACAAAGGAAGGATTGAACTCACCAACGGAAGCTTAGAGAATGTGCTGCACATTCCCAAGATTTTCGTCAATATTCTCTCTGTGTATCTGTTGGCCCTTGGTTATGGAAGCAAGAAAAGATCAAGGAAGAAAAGGAAAAACGAGAACTTCACAGAAGACACAATGACTTTTACTAGGTCGAAGTTAGCAAAAGAGAAGAAAAGACGAAGGGAAGTTTGAGAAAGAAAGACATTGGACGAGGAGATTGAGGATGATAGGTCAGCAAGGAAGACGAACCGTGGACAACTCAGCAAGCGCAAAAATCCACCGTTAGATGCTTTGGAGCACCGCGTGAGAAGGAAGGAAAGATAGGCTGGTGAAGCCCTGAAAATGTGGGTCAATTTGACCTAGGGTTTTAGACACCTAGGGTTTTGGTATCTAGGGTTTTAACACTTAGTCTTTAGCCTAAGGATGTCAATGAGCTATTGTAAAGTATAGTAAAGGTCAAGAGGACCTGAGTTGGGTTGGTAAGATAATTGTTGGGATTGTGATTGTTACTATTATTGAGTAAGAAGTACTGTGAGAGAGAGAAGTGCTAAGAGTGATAGCCTTTTGGTATTGTAATATCTTCAGATGGGTGCGAAGATCAAGTCCTGCAGCTGCGTGTGCAAGAAGGGAAGAGATTGAGAGAAGAAGAGAGAAGATCTGTTGGTTAAGAGCGTAGATCAGAACTGTATGCTTCATCTTAATATATTATAAATCACAGTTTTGTGGACGTAGCCCTAGAGAGGGGGTGAACCATGTATATCTTGTGTCGAGTATGATTGTTTATCTGTTCTTTGTCATTGATATACTGCTATTGCATTTTTGTGTTAGATCAGATCTATAGTTGTGCGAAGTAGATCTAAGTTGATAAGTAATATAAGCATGATGTATTGTTCTAGTATTAGATCCACTTGACATTTCCCTTGGTTGTAGACATCTCTGTCTTGAAAACCCCCCATAGCTTCTTCGGGTGAGACTGCATCTGCTTCGCAGGTGTAGCCAAAAGGGCCAATATTTAGGTATTGTTGGTGTTCTCTTGGAGTTGAACCTTGGGTCTTCCCCTATGCCAACAAATGGTTCCGTTGTTGGGATGGGAATCTTCTTGAGGGAATGTCAAGGTGGTTTCCATCAAAGACAAAGATTCAAAGTGGATAGAGGATCAGGAAAAGGACTTCACTGAAGCATAGAACAAGAACCCTAATATTAGTACTGAGGATTGGTTGGAGAGACATATTTTTACTGATATACATGAGATATTCTTTGGAGGAATCCATCAAGAGCTATATGAGTGGTTAGCTAGGTTGGTAGATACCCAGTTTGAGGTCATATCTAGACCTCCTGTAGTTTGGATGTCGACGCTGATCAAGAAGGTCAAGAGAGTTGACAACGTCGTGTCAAGAGAAGTAGATCACTGGTTTGATAGCACCATTGGAGGGTACATCAATGAGTTTGTTTTTGATAGAGTAGAGTCATATAGCCAAGTTGAGAGATATTTCTTCAAGGGACCCAAAGGAAAATTTTTACATTTTCTGAAGTTGAGAATCAAGATGTTATTGCATGATAAGAACATCTTGAATATACAGTAGATCGATCAGACTTAAAAAGGCTAATGTTCAGGAATTTAGACAGCGACAGTGACATTGAGGCTAGACATACACGTAGTGGGAGAGTGTTCAGAGAAGTTCATCTTGTGAACCTATTCAAGTAGAACTACGAAGACAAGGGTTTCTACAGTGGAGAAGAGGCAGATCTAACAGATGAAGAGCATTCATAACCCACCAGGGAAGAGGAAGAAGAAGCTGAAGAACTTCACCGGGAAAAGCCAAAAGCCTCAGGAACTACGCAAACTATTGAAGTAAGTACTATTAATACACTTTTTGGTTCAACAACATTAAGCAATCAGAGTAATCAGAGTTACCATACCGTTCAGAGTACTGTTATTAGTAGTCCACCACATACTCAGACATGAAACCTAGGAAGATCTATGGCAGATGAGATGAGACTCCCCATATTTAAGGGAGATGGATCTGAAGATCCTAATTAGCACTGGTTTCTGTGTGAAGCCGTATGGAATATTAAAAATGTCACCGACGAAGCTGTTAAAAGAACCCATTTTAGTACTACCCTTCGAGATCGAGCACTAAGATGGTACATGAAGCTTGTCCAAGGACTTGCACAACCTAAGCCACTGAACATGATCCAAGTGGATATCAGTGGCCACCCACCTTCTCCAACTGGCCCAAAACATGTTTCTGGCAATTTTGGTAATTTACTATTTTTAGCAGTTTTTAACTTACGGGGCCATTTTGAGGCCCTAAACGATGTTTTTTGAGAAAATGGGGAGCAACATGGAACATAGATCATGTTGCTCACCCAAAAGTTGTAGTTCTCAGATAGATCTTTCCAACGAGCTATTGAGCGCCCCACACGAAGATCGTATGCAAAAGTTACGCCCCTGGGAAGTTGACGTATCAACTACCCCCATCGGGGCCCACAAACCTTTTGGATTTTCATCTTCCGGGGTTAGGGTTTTGGATTTTACTTATGTTAAAAAGGCCCTTAGAGCCTCATTGTAATAATGATCTTCTTGCGAATGCGAGTAACTGTCACATCTCTTCTCAGAGATAAGCTTCCACCATTCTATTGAGTCTTTCACTCTGTATTTTACAGTCTCTGTACATTTATTTCATTAATAGAAATCGTGTATTACTGTATATCTGTGTTTATGGTTTCATATCTGATATATTTCTGTTATACTATTGAATATCTACGATATCTCTGTGCATTTCTTTATTATATCTCCGATCTCATTTCATGCCGAAAATAATCCGGATCAGTGGTATTAGAGTAGGCTGCTCTTGATCATTTTTTTCAGTGCATGTCCCCGACGAGGTCTGAGTATAGAAAGTTGGGTCTCGAGCTTGTCTCTATTGAAGACAATCGCTCTCGCACACCCAAGAAACCCTCAATGGCGGAAGAAAAGAAAAACGATGGAGCAGACGATCCTATCAGTCTGTTTCTTGAGCAAGCTCTCACGCAACAGAGGGACGAAATGATGGAGAATTTTTCCGACATCCTTCAACGCCTACTGATAGCATCAGGCACATATTCATCAAGTGGCCACTTTGGAGGCACCTTGCCTTTCAAGGTACAGGTTAATTTTGATATTCCCGTATTTGAAGGTCAAATAGATGCAGATGCCCTAGATAAATGGTTAAATCTGCTAGAAGGTTATTTCTCTGTTCATAATT